>JAQZBX010009158.1:0-21098 GCA_029593785.1 Cabassous unicinctus
AACCAAACCCAGGACCTCCCATGTGGGAAGGAGGTGCCCAATGGCTTGAGCCACCTCTGCTCCTGCTTGTTGTGTTTCTTATTGTGTTGACTCATGGCTATTCTTCGTTGCATCATCTCATTGTATCATCTCATTGCGTCATCTCATTGCATCAACTTGTTGTCATCTCGTTGCATCAGCTTGCAGCACCAGCCCATCATGTCAGATCGTTGTCTTGCTCATCTTCTTTAGGAGGCATCAGGAACCAAACCCAGGACCTCCCATGTGGTAGGCAGGCACCCAACTGCTTGAGCCACATCTGCTTCCCTCTTGAAGCTTTTTAAACATGCTTTTACTGTGTGCTTTCTGGGGTAGCACTGGTGGTCAGAAATTACATTGTATTCAAAGGTTCAGCTACTTTGTGGAGTAGAATGGGTTGATATAAAATGATGCCTGCATATAAACAGGCCAAGGTGCTCATGTCAGTGCTCGGTCTCCAGTTCAGCATTTGGCTATTTATTTATCTTGTCATTTGCTTGTATTCATCCAGATTACTGCAGAGTGCAGCAAAGTCTGCAATTAAAAATGATCTTTTCTTTTTGAAAACATGTGTGCAAGAGAATATGTTCCTACTTCTCTCTCCTCCCCAAACCCTCCCCAGGCAAAGTAAAGGTTTCCCTACTTGGCTATGTTCTGCAACTTGACCCTTAAGTTAGACTTTGTGTGTCCATTAGAGCCCTGTACTCTGGTTTCCTCTGGCTCTTGGGATGAGCTGTTTGTAACAGGGTGATGCTTGTACGGGCAGTAGGGATAAGACTGTCACATGGCCAATGAGCTCTTTATGAAATCATGATGCACCAACCTACATCCAACAATGCTGAAGAAATAGAAAATTACAGAGACAGTGCTTTGGTGACCCGGGAAAGGAAGGCAGCCTCTGCCCTCCAGCACATTCTGGACAAAGAAGGACGCCAGGAGTCTTAGTGGAAAATGAATAAAGTAGGTTCTCAGTAAATACATTAAATACAATAATAGCTAAGTATCATCTGAAAGCACACGCTAGACACTCTGTGAAGCAGTCTGCTTATAAATTATTACCAAATCTCATTCCAGCCTGCCAAAAAAGGGATTATTGTCACCGTTTTACTGCTAAGGAAACTGAGATTATTTATTTTTCAACAATTTATCTAAGCAAGTACTTCTTAAGCACAAGCATAATATAAGTGTGGATTGAATTGTGTATCCTAGTTTAGACATGTTCTTGGTCTGCATTCTGCTGGGTGTGGACCCATTGTAAACAAGGTCTCTTTAAGATGTCACTTCAGTTAAGGTGTGGCGCCACTGTATCAGATGGGCTTTAACCTGGATTACTGGAGTCCGTTATAAGCAGAGTGAAATTCAGACCAAGAGAGAAAGCCACAGGGAAGAGCTGGAAGTCACCCATCCATTCACCTTGAAACTGCTCTGCTGGCTCCTCCAGTCCTGAGGCTTCTCCTGGAAGGAATGCCATTCTCCTGATCTCCACACTCCCCAGACTAATAAGAGCCTCACCACCTGCTCACATGTAATAACCTATTTCATGGATCTTCTTGGTTACCCAGTTGGACGTGAAATTTCCCCCATCCCTTTGTTTCCTTAGCATTTTATGTATACCTCTCTTTTAACATGTATTACTTGCATTAAATTTATTTGGACGCAAGTCTGATCTCTTTTACTAGATCAAATGCACCTTAAAGGCAGAGCCTGTGTTTAGTTCATCTTTATTCCTCTACAGTGCTCAACTCTGCTGTGTATCTAGTAGGTGGTATGCAGTAAACACTTATTGAATACATGAGTGATTAAATGAATTGATGAATGAATAGGCAAAGTCTGTAGATAATTTTGTAGTAGTGGGTAAATTTTCATGATCTCTGCCTCTCTCCCTAAATCCATCTGGAAATTTCCCCTTTTTTTCACTTTTTTACTCTTTTTTCATTCCAATCCCATTTGCATTTATTGAGGGTATCCTAGGTACCAGATAGTTAAATGTTTAAGGTTCTCTGTAGGTGTTTCTGATGGGGTCACCACTATGGTGGTTTGAAGTGGTATGTACCCCAGAAAAACATGTTCTTAAATCTAATCCATTCCTATAAACCCATTGTAAGTAGGACCTTTTGATAAGGTTACTTCAGGTAAGGTGTGTCCCATCTCAATCAGAAGAGGACTTAATCCTATTAGTGGAGTCCTTTATAAGAGAATGAAATTTAGACAGAGAGAGAGAGAGAAAAAACCACAGAAGTAAGAAGCTGAAATCAACGAAACCCAAAGAGAAGGGAGAGCCCAGCAGACACTGCCATGTGCTTTGCCATGTGGCAGAAGCCAGGGATGCCGGCAGCTGGTCTTCTGGGAGAAAGCATCAACTTGATGATGCCTTGATTGGGACATTTTCCTGGCCTCAAAACAATGAGTGAATAAATTTCCATTGTTTAACCCAACCCATTTGATGGTATTTGCTTAAGCAGTCTAGGAAACTGAAATGGCCATTGACTGCATAAATGCTTACTGAATTTTGCCTCCTTCCCTGCAAAACTAATGGAAGAATTATACTGGTCCTTCTTTTGGCACTTAGTAAGGAATGACTCCATGAAGGAACTGCCAAGGAAATCAGTAAGGAGTTTGAGCAATTGGAGAAAATCTTTCTCTCCTGCTGGGTTAAGTGTCACGAGGAAAGAAAACCAACAATGAAGAGATAAAGCAAAGTAAAATCTTAATTTATGTGATCTAATTTAATATAAAAGCTTCCAGGGAATTCTCCTTCACCAAGTCCAGCTCAGAACAATGCTTTACACCTCCCCATCTGAAAAGTGAGAACAAATGTTTCTGGTTTGAGATCATCCCATGTATATTTATAATTATGGAGCAAGAATTCAAAAGGCAAGAATGCTGGTTGTATTTGAACTATTTTCAGAGTGCATCAGCCAATGGATGAATTTACATCATAAGCCTGGAATGCTTGGTTCCCAAAGGTGCCCAAGTGTTGTCTGTGAGAACAACTTAGTGGCTAAATAGAATTCTAGCAGCTTTGCCATTCCAGAATAGCATAGTTGTCAACAGCACTGGTTTGTGTTGAGATTCCATTTCTACCGCTTTCTATCTGCTTGACTTTTGGTAAGTTGGCTTCAGCAACTTCATCTGTAAAATATGAAGCTATCCTGAGGGTAATTATATACCTACCTCATAGTGTCGTCGTGAGCATAACGTACATAACATGTAATTGCTTAGCACAATGTGTAGCTCATAGGAAGGAGTCACTACATTCTAGCTGCTATTATGCAATATTATTGTACAGCCTCTGAGGAAAGCAGCCCAGGGGGCTGTCATTCACACAGCAGAGGCCACTCATAAGAGGGAAAATTTAAACCAAATCAGAAAAGTATCCCCTCAGAAATTCTTTTGAGCAAAAGGATGCAAAGGAACCCCTTTGTTTATTGAAACACTCTATATTTGAAGTCTAATTAACTTTCCCACTACAGCTATCAGAGAATATCTAGGCAGTGCCGCAACATGAAGGAACCTCAACACTCTGAAAGCATATGAAAAGACAGCAGCATTATAATTCTGCTCATCTAAGTGCCTTGCCGTGGTGCTCTTGTACAATACAGGGCTGATTGGAAATGTCCTATTTTCAAGAAGATAAGCATCGGTAGCAGTGGATGGAAGGATGCCATTTTTCTTTGAAACCTTTATTTCAAGTACTGGAAAGTAAGCTTTTATGTGAACCAGAGCAGCTCTCAGTATGTGAACACCAAGCCTGCTGAAGAATCAGGACCCCTGGGGGATTGGATTCACCACCACCTGATTTTCTCTCGAAACAGAGAACACTTATTCTGGGGGCAATGTTTTTAATTCCTAACAGAAAGGGTTTATTCCAGTCTTCTACACTGTTCCCTCTTTCAAAAGACAGGCAGTAGAGGAAATACCAAACCACATTCTGGGAAGGACAATTTTCTGCTTTAGCCTTGAGTAATTGTCATAAAGAAACAATTAAGTAGGAAAGAAGTGGCTTCATGTGAGCCCATCACGTCATTAATACATAGCCAGTAGAATGTAAACCAAAATATGCTTAAAAGAAAAAAAAGTAACATATTATCCAAATCACCCAGAATACAAAATCTCTTAAGTAAATGGTTCTTAGCCTTTTGTGGGTCCTTAGAGATTCTAATAAAAGATACCCTCTCACAAGAAAAATGCAAAAATGTATGTAGCCATAAAAGTGTGTATGTAATTTTAGGTACCAGGACACTTCTGCAATTTGATCCACTGGTCAAGAATCTCTGCTCTGAAGTATAGATTATGGTAAAGTTCATGGACCCCAGAGTCAGACATACCTGGGTTCCAATTCTGATTCCAACCCTTACCACCAAATAACCTGGGGAAGTTTTTAACCTTCCTAAGTCTGTATTTGATCACCTGAAAATAGAAATAACAATACTTGCCAAGTCAGAGGTTAATCGGAAATATTAAATTGGAGAATCTCTTTTAAAGCTGCTTAGCATAGTCTGTGGTATAATAGCAAGTACTCAACAAATATTAATATTGTTATTAGCTATTAAAATATAAAAGTTGGGCAGAAAGGAGCTTCAATTCATTTAAATAAATTCAGCAAACATTTACCGAGTGTCTCCTGTGTTTGAAGGAGTATATTAGGATTCTCAAATGGGAACACTGATGTGTGGTAGATTGAATCATGTCCCCCACAAAGATATGTTCAAATTTTAATCCATGTTCCTGTGGGTATGGACCCATTTGTAAATAGGATCTCTGAAGATTTTATTATTAGTTAAGGTATGAACTCATTTGTAAATAGGACCTTCAAAGATCCTATTTAAATGAGGCCAGATTGAATCATAGTGGCCTTTACTCCAATATAGCTGAAGTCCTTAAAGCAAAGGAAATTGGACACAGAAGTAGAAGCCAGAAGTCAGCAGAAACCAGAGCAGCAGACACAAGGGAAGAGATCGTCATGTGAAGGAGGATTGCCAGAATGCCCCAGACTCTGGGAGAAAGCAGGCCCTGCCAATACCTCCATGTTGGACTTCTAGCCTCCAAAGCTGCCAGACAGTCAATTTCCATTGGTTAAGCCAACCAGCCTGTAGAATTTGTCATAGCAGCCCAGGCAAACTGAGACAACTGAAATGGGGTAGTGAGAAAGACTACCCAGATTTTCTCAAAAACAGGGCAGATCTCAGAATCTTATGTTCACAGAGTTAAAAGGAACTTTAATGGTCATCCAGGCTCACTGTCATAGGCAGTTATATCAAACTCACAGCGTCTAAAGCTGCAATGTCTCTTTCACAAAGGGAAATCTGAAAATCTTTAGGTAACATTTTATGCAATAAAGAAGAAAGATGTCAACCAAGTATATTAATGATTTATTGACTAAAATGAATTAATTTTAAAAAAACCCACCTAAGACTTTACTGGTTAACTACACTTAGACTACTGATGGATTTTACTTAGAATTAGATATGGAAATATGTTAAAGCAGTAGTTATGGGTCAACAAAATAGGTGAGAAATCTCCACTTAGAGTATTTGTCTGCTCACCATCTTATCTGATATTCATTAACATTGTGATAAAGAATAAATAGATTTTCTCAAGACTGAGAATGAGATGACCTAGGATCAATCTTTAAATCCATCCCAACCAATTCAGTAATATTTACAATATCTCGTTATCGTGGGTATGGATTTTTAATTCAGTGCCTTTAAAGGGGTAAAAAAATTTTTTTTAAAAAGCAGAGGTCTATATTTAGAAGAAAAGTAAATTAATCAATGACACAATATTCTCCTGGTTTTCCTCCCACCCCCCGAATATTTTTCAGGCTCTTTAGTGGCTTACCCTCCTCTACTGTTCCTTTGCCTTGTCTAAATCTGCTGTTTCAAACACAAATGTGTGCACAGACCAGGCAGGTGACGTGAACCAGTGAAACAGACTATTTGGTGACTATGGTGACCTAGAGGAGTGTGTGCTTGGGCTAGATGGGGCAGCTGTGGCTCAGCTTCCACAGTGATTTCCATCTGAGAATCAGCCATATTTTCCAGTTCTTTCTTTTTCCAAGACAAACTACAAATATAAAGTTTTATGTAAAGTATCCTAACTTTTAAATTTTGGTAACTGTTTCAGTTTGCTAAAGGCTGCCAGGGCAATAGACCAGAAATGGGTTGGCTTTTACAATGGAATTTTTTAACTTATAAGCTTACACTTCTGAGGCCATGAAAGTATCCAAATCAAAACATCATCAGGAGATGCATTCTCCCTGAGCTGCAACTGTGGGCAATCAGGCCTGTCTTCTGCCATCTCCTCAGGGCTCCATTGCTTTCAGCTTCTGGCTTCCCCTCTCTGGGGTTCCATTGATTTCAACTTCTTGTTCTCATGGCCTTCTCTCTCTCAGTTTCTGTGGGTTCCTCTCTGTCTCTACTGCCTTCTTTCCCTGTACATTTATCCCATTTATAAAGGACTCCAGTAAGACCTGGGTCACACCCTACTGAAGTGATGGAATCAAAAGGGAGGTCCCACCTATGATAGGTTCACACCCACGAGAATAGATTAGCTTAAGAACATAATTTTCTGGGGTCCACAAAAGACTCAAACTACCACAATAACTAACTCACATTTTTAAAAAATGTAAGTGGGCCATCAGTTTGTCTTTGGTTCTAAGTTATGGTGTTTTTCAGAGTTTGCCCATGGCTTAGCTTCTTATTCTACAGTCTCTTCCCAGGGAACTCTTCCATTCCCATGGTTTAAAATACCTCCTCTATACTGAAGCCTCCCAAATATGTTGCTAGCCATGGCCTACCTAAGTCCTCTAAATTCCAGAATCATACATCTAGCTGCATATTTCACATTTCCCTTGGATGTCTCATAGGTACATCAGACATAACTATATATGCAAAACTGAACTCTTGATCTATCCCCAACATCTCTTCCACTTTGAGTTTCTACAGCTCAGTAAATGGAACCTGTATTACTCAAGAAATGTGAGAGTTATTCTCTGCTTCCCTCTCTCTTGCTGTCCTTCCCAATTCCATCACTTTTCTGTAGATTCTTCTTCTAAAATATCTCTTCAGTTTGTCCACTTATCTTCATCTCTATTGCCATAGCAAGACTCCATTGTGTTTCAGCTCTTTTGCTGCAATGGTTTTTAAAATGGATTTCCTCCAGCCTTTGTCTCCTACAATCCCTTCTTCACCTAACAGCAAGAGTGTGCTTTTGGAATATTAATTGGATCATTTCCTCCATCTTTGCAATCCTTCAATGTCTTTTCAGAGCTTGAAAACCAAAAGAAAAAAGTGTATCGAAATATTTCCTACTACTGTGTCAAATGTTCCTAAGAGTGTTTTTCATCTGTAAAGTGGAAATAAAAATGCCTACTTCAAAGAGTTATTGTGAGAATTAGATAAGGACAATGTTACTTTTACATTAGTTTTACTTTAGCTCTTGCAGGGAAGAAGGCAAAATCCAGTGAATATTTATGTTGTTAATAGCTACTTCACAATCCCCAATTAGCACCACCTACAGAGTTCCTTCTAAATATTTCAATAACAACGTTTTCATTTGTATTATTGTGGCCTCAAAGTAAAACAGCTGCCTTGATTAAAAGATAAGACCCTGTTCTTAAAAAATTATGGAGCAAAACAGATTCAATTAAAAATAGGACATACTGAAGATAACTTAAAATGCCTTCAGATACTTTTAAAAGACACTTATAAATAGAAACTGTTTAGATGATAAGTTAGGTGCAGTGTTACATTGAACCCTTTTGTGCAAACCTTTCTATATTTATTGATTTGAATTCACCTTTGCCTTGAATTGTGCTGAACAGTGTTACTTTCCAAAATAGCAGCCTATAGTTATAGCAGTTCTCATGGCCCCTTTTCCTTTCAATTCACACGTTCCCATGTTGAAGACAGCAACGTGAGAATGTATCTATGAAATCTGAGGCTGGTGGCTGAGAAGCCAGGAGTAAAGGTGAGAAGCTGCCACTTCAGGTAGCAGTGAGCTGTGTAACTATAACTCAGTTCATTATCTGTGCAGCCTTTTTTTTTTCACTAGATCTGTATGAAAGACATAAAATCACTCCGTGATCAGCAAATTAGTTGACTACCAGTTTGATTGTGAGCTGAAAATGTTGGCTTCTTATGAGATGAATTGGTTGATAGGCCACTGGAGAGTTTTCTCTATAGAGAGTTTAATCTCCATTTTTTATCTCTAATAATAAGAATATTTCAGTATACATTATGCTTCCAAGTAGTAAATTCCCCTGTTATGCATACTTGTACTGAATACACAATAAGCAGGCCTTCTTTTTGATCAAGAAATTTTTTTCTAAATCAACTTGGATATTTGAGAAAAAAGACAGACTTACAATGTTGTTTCTCAGTGGTAATTCTATTAAACAGTTATTTTTTTGAGAACCTACCATGTATGAAGCACTGTGCTAGAGTGCCATAGATACATACAGTATAGACTATTACATTGGAGAGGACTCTAATGGATCTAATTGATCTAGTCTAAACCTTCTTTTACAGACAGTTAAACTGCAGCCCTACAGAAGAAAAGCAGCTTATACAAAATAACCCATGTAGTTAGTAAAGCTGTGACTAGAATATGGTCTCCTAAAGTGAGAGAGGTTCCCAGTTCTCATAATTTTAAGTATATATGTAGTCATCCTTGTAAAAGTGTTGCTAAACAGAGCACTGAGGAAAAAAGAGTGGACTGAGCACATGAAACTGCATCCAGTCTCCTGAAACCCTATAAAAAGGGAATTTTAATGAAACTTTTAGTATGTGTGTATATATAGCTATATGTATAGTCAGCTAGTTAGTTGATTGCTTAATGTTCTCAACCAATTCTTTTCACTCTAACTTCTTAATTTCAAGAAAATCGAATAACAACTCCTGAATATATGTCCACATCAAAACATAATTGATTTTAGATCAACATGTATGAATTAGAAGATTAAGAATAGATTATTATCTAACTCCTAGGTTATATTTCAAAATGCCCACAATATTTTTCTATTTTCTATTTTTTAAAATAATCCCTTTAGTCATTTATTTCATTGTTGGCTAGTTAGAATATATTAAGCCATATGTTAATATTCTTATAAAGAAAGAATGGACAGCTGTGTTCTGAAAACAGGTCCCCATGATGTAGCCTCGACAGGGCTTCATGAGTAATTTCCAGTGTCCTGAAACCCCATGAAAAGAAAAATTTTAAAGCATAGATCCACATGGATGGGAGAATGGAAGAAGGAACAAGAGCAACAAGATTTGGGCAGCTGGGAAAAAGAGATGAGTGGTCATTGATATAGTGGAGCTGAGAAACAGAGTCCCTGTGCCTGACTGTGCAGGCTGTGCCTGCCCACATTCAGGGGCTGCCACTCAGACTCCAGAGTGAAGGGAAAACTGTTTAGAGAGTGGGTATATGGAAACTCTGTACCTTCTGCAGGATTTTTCTGTAGACCAACAACTGCTCTAATAATGAGAAGAACAAAGAAACAAACAAACAACAACAACAACAAAAAAAGAGAGGAATGAGGGAAGGGATTCTGTCAGGGCTTGGAACAATGGAGTGTCTCACTCCGCCATCTTGCTAAAGTCACTGCTTGTCTTTCAGTCCTGTGTTTCTTCTGCAGGGGAATGGAACACCCAAGAACTTTTGGTTTTAAAGCTGCCTGTGTGCAGCTCACTGCTACATCTCAATCATATTGAAATACACTCTGTTGTCCACCTGCATAAGGCTCCCTGTCAGCTTCTGCAATCTCTCTGTACATATTATTGCTATTGCTTAAAAGATCTTTCCGTCCTATTCATTTGCCCAAAATACAAATCATCATTTAGGACTCAGTTTAGACATTGCCTCTTAGGAGACGCCTTCTCTAACCCAGCAAATGACATTGCAGCCTCTGACCCACTCCTATAGTACCCAGTACGTCTTCCATCATAGTGTTTATCCCATAGTGTTGTAATCACCTAGTTAATAGTCTGCCTGCTTGCAAGAAGTAAGTTCCTCAAGGACTTACTCTTGTAGTAAGAGATGCTTTACTCCCATCGACATCTCTAGCATCTAGCACCGTACTTAGCACACAGTAGGGACTCAATAAAAATGTCTTGAAAGAATGAATGACATATGCTCATTGCAGAATATTTGGGGAAAAATGAATATATATATATAATATATATATAAAAGAAAATGAATATAAACTAAACATAACACTTGTTAGCATTTAGGTGCCCTTGCTTTTAGTTAACTTTTTGTGCAATAGACTTCACTGCCTATAAAGCTTTGAATACTTCGTTTTCACTTAGTGTACTGTGAACATTTTCTCATATAACTACAAATTCTTTGAGAACATCACTTTAATGGCTATTACAAGAAGATTATCCTTTACAAGAAGCATAATTTATTCAGTCATTCCTCCATTGTTGGACATTAAGTTACTTGCAATGTTTTGCTACTATAAATAATGTTTAATTGGATATTTTTGCACCTCTAGTTATTTCTTTATGATATATTCTAGAAGCAAAATTGCTGGTGAAAATTGTACAGTTCTACATGTAATATACCAACATACCTACCTTGATGCATAATTAACTGTGATATTACCTTTTTAAAGAGTAAAAGTTGCATAGACAAAAAAGAGTATCTCATTTTTACCATGTATTTATTGGCCATTTACATTACATTCTTCTGTGAATTGTATGCTATTAACCTTTGCCCATTTTTCTCTTGGAAAAGGAAGAAAGCTTTTATTGATCTAAAAGCCCTTGATATGTTAAGATGCAATCCTTTGACTGTGAAATTTTTTCAGGTATCTCCAGCTTGTCATATACCTTTTTATTTTATTTCTGATGTTTAATTTTATGCACATTTGTCAGTCTTTTCTTTTATAAATTGCACAACTGCTTTTCTATGCAGAATAACTTTCCTTACTTAGACATATTAGTATATAATTCCCTACTTAGATATATACTTAGAAAATATATTTTCTTCTAGTTTATTACAGTATTATTTTTACATTTAACTTTGTCCCATTTAGAAATAATTTTTGTGTATGGTGTTAAATGAGGCTCTAACTAGAGATTTTACAAAATAATGTATTCTTCTAGTACCTTCTTTTGCCTTTTTTTTTTTTTTTTATCTTTTGCCTTTAAAGAAATTTTACTAGAGTCAATTGACATAGCCAGCATCCAAAGTCATGTGTTTATCATGAACTTTGTTTTCTTCTCACAGGTGAACAGGAACCAGCTGTAAGCAGTGATTCAGACATCTCGCTGATTATGGCAATGGAGGTTGGACTGTCTGATGTAGAACTTTCCACTGACCAAGACTGTGAAGAGGTGAAATCTTGAAATGGCGAATATACCCAAAAGGGATGGTAGGACCCAAGGATAAGGAAGGGAGGCATGCCCCAAGACTTGGACCAGGTGCACACCCCTCCAGAAACCCTTGGCAACTCCAGGGCACTCCGTTCAAGAAGGGTAACGAAAAGCAATATCCAAAGTCACGTTAATCAGGATGCAGTTTCTCCATCTCTACAACAGACCGTGGCCTCAGCAGCTTGGAAGTTGAAAGCTGATGTTCTCTTCCATGTCTTTGTCAGAAACTCCTAAAACAGTGACTTAAAAGGACAATTTTAGGGTCTCTTAGTTTCGTTTCAGTTTTTTCCAGGTTTCTTGTCCTTCTTTCTGGAATGTTGTTTGATTTCTTTGGCAGTTTCTTTTTGAAAACTATTTGTAGTTTACTTCCAAGTCTTTGTTTTTTCTTTGATTCACTCCAGCTTTTACATAAGTTCTGTTTAGAAGCGCTTGTTCCTGCTGTGATCAGTTCGTATTCCATCTCTTAGATTTATGGCCTTGACCTCTCTCAGCATGAAGTGTGCATGGCTTTGGGAAATGTCCCAGCACCCTGAAACAGTCTAAAGCCGGCTTTCATTGAGAATCTAAATTCTTTTCAATGGGTCTCAAAAATCCCAGCTGCCAGAGACCCCAGCACTAACCCCTAAGTCTGCTGAGGCCACTGCTCATTACTTTAAGCTACATCACACTGGTTTCCACTTGGCAAACTGCAACAGCCCATGTGACATGAGGGGGGACCTCTCAGGAGAGGCACTTCAGTTCATCTGGGTCATATAGTCTTTGGCTGAAATTCTGAACTCAGAAGTCTCCTGCAGGGAGTCAATGCCATTTGTTGGGGCTGGAAGGCTTGGGGCCGGGCTGCAAGCCACGTTTTAAAACCAGATACCACATAGTCTTCCCATGGAAAGCAACATGCCCGTTGTATTAGTTTCCTTAGGGCTAGAATGTAGCTTTTGTCACCTCTTTAAGCAGGTTCTGCAGGAAACAGAGGATTTTGAAAAGATCCAGATGTCTTAAGCCCAATGGCAAACCTGATGGTGGCTGCAGTGGCCGCCTAGGTTTTACCTTAATTCCACCACACTTTTGTTTAACCTTGCCAGACAATAGGGTAGGATTTGGGTGAATCTTTCAGATTGCTTTCCAAGGCTCCCTGGCTATCCTTACTCTAGATATCAAGTAAGGAATGAGGTGTGATTTTTATAAATCATTTGATCCAAAAAGTAGACTGTGGGAATTTGCGAAATCAAATTTATTCTGACTAAGAGAGAAAGTAAGAGGGAAAGAGGCAACAAATACTAGAACCTACCAGTATTTTTTAACTGTTTATGTTTTTATTCTTTTTTTTCTATGACAGAGATGTGCTATTTTTTCAGTGGGCAATTTTGTAATACATTCTGACTATCCAGGTGCAGAGATAGCTTTCAATTGCCTGGTTAAGGAAGTGAAGGGTTACTCTGGACAATCAGATGGATCACCTTATTATCTGCAAGAAATTGGCAAAGGCCATGCCGCTGCTTGAGTTAACTATGAAAAAAAAAGCTTTTCTCACTGAGTTGTATTTGCATATTTGGTGAGTGCTTCCCCACCTTGTTACAATAATACTCATTCAAAAGCAGTGTTTGGTTCTGCTGTAACACCTTGCTGCCTGCTGAAATTTGGGGAGTACAAGTCAAGGAAGACCACAGGTTGCTTTTCCATCACTTTTAAAGATCTCATACTTGATGGTTTATAAGCAGGCAGCAAAGCAAGGAAAATGGTTACTACCTTCCAGAATGTCACATCTCTTTAAGAGTCCAGCACTTCCTGTAATGAAATCCAACGTTCACACGTGGGAAGGCAGGAGAGAGAGGAATGAAGAGAGCTTGAAACCAGGCACCAGGAGACTTCAATGAGGCCCACACTTGCTAGCCTCAATTTCCCATCTCTAAAGTGAAGGGGTTTAGCAAGGTGGTTCCCACAGCTCCTTTAGCCCCTAGGAACCCTGATGAGTATTTTTCGAGGGGATCCACTTTTTGCAGGTAGTGATGACACATAGAAGAATTGATAGCTTGGGGAGGCAGAGTTCCTTGATGTGAAACATATAGGAACAGGCTTTGAGATTTGGCATCCCTCTGCTGCTGAGAATAGACTTCTAAATTATAGAAGTTTTAAGTCCAAGTGGGAGTTGTTTTATTTTGCCTTGTTCTCAAACTGCTTTTAGTCAGAGTTTGCAATCTCGGGATGAATAGATACTTTTACACCCTAATTATCGATGTAGAGAGTGTCTGTGGGAATTTCTTAACTTCTGAGGTGTTTCTTTCTCTCGGTCAGCCTAGGCCTGCCCCACCTACCCCTTCTCCACCCAGCTTTGCCCCAAATAAATTGTAGTATTAATTTAAGTCAAGTGGAATTAGAAAGATAACCCAACAGCAAAAGAAATATAAATACCCCAAGAGAGAAATGCCATTTGGGTTGTATAGTCTGCTGTTTGTTGAGTGTCACCTCTTCCTGCCGGTGGCCAGGTAAATCAGGAATAAATTGCATAAGTGAGCCCTGGCCACAGCAGCCCCTTCTAGGATGCTGCAAAGACAATGAGGGCCAAAGAGGCCAATCTGAGGTCTGTGGACCTGGTCCCAAGATGGCCCTGCTGCAATCCTCCTAAGGCTGGGAGGTTTCCCATTTCCAAAAGTTTGTTCCTGGGGGGTTTTCATGTGACTTTGGTAGGTAAAGAGAAGTGCAGCTGGCATGGTAGAGTTCAAAAGAAAGGGGACTAGCCCTGCCCTATGCTCTTCATCATCACCTCTCCCCAGAGAAGAAGGACCCAGTGGTTCATAGATGAGTGTCAAGGGGTGTGTGGACTTTCTAAAAGTATATGCAGACTTCATGTGTATTTGCAGATGTGCAGTCTTCTGTAGTGAGAGCTCTGTCCAATAGAAATAAAATACAAGTCACAGAGGTCAATTAAAATGGTCTAGTGGTCACATTTTAAAAAGAAACAGGTGAAAATATTTTAATTATATATTTTATTTAATGCAATATTATTGTTTTAACATGTAATGAATGTAAAATATCTTACATTCTTTTTTATAGTAAGTCTTTGAAATCCATTGTGTATTTATACTCACAGGACCTGCAGACTCAATGAGGAATAGCCACATTTCAAGCACTCAGTAGTCACATGTGGGCTAATAACTACTGATTGAACACAGATCTAGAGCTTCTCCAGATTCTCACAAGATTCTCTGGACTTTACAGAAAAAAAAGGTTAAAACCTTAATTACCTCCAAAGAGAATTAGATGCCACCCAAGTTGCCTAATGAGAGGCCTATAGACCAGTTTCTTTTGTAATGAGTAAAGATTTGGACAGTGCTTTTTGGAATTTCTGCTTGAACTTTCTAACCACACCATTGAAGTCCATTATCCTTTATTGCTATTGTCCTGACCAGTTGTGTTTAGGAAATCACACAAACCATGTTGATTTGGTGCTGAAACAAAATTATATGTTCTTCACTTCTATGATGAACCCTAATGACTGATGATATATGGCACTTAGGAGCTGAAGAGAAATGCAGATTCTGGTCATCCAATTTTACCTCAACCCCTAGTTCTTCTCATTTGGCAAAAGGGCTTTTCCCCAATCCAGTGCCCCTTGGCCCCATGGCTTCAGCTAGTACTCATGGACTTGGAAGAAAAGCATGGGAAGGTACATATTGACTCCAAATAGAAGGCTTCATGTGGCCTTATTAAGAACGAGCCTTTGGGGCTGGTGACCATTGGCCTCTATTTGGTGAATTGTGACTGCCTCCAGCAGCCAGCTCTAGAATGAGAAGTCAGCATCCCCTGTCCCCAAGGCTGTGGGGAAAGAAATGGAGCATTTTCATTCACCCAGAATAAGTTAGGATCACCTTGTAGGCATTGCTACCTCTTGTGTGGCTGGTCCCTTTGGGAAGAACTGAGCCTTGATCATGAATAGAGCCTCTGAATATTGATTCATTCTCTAGGGTTTGATCACCAGTGAAATGTCAACTCCAGTAATCTAGGCAGGGAGAAGATTAGGAGAAGATAGAAAGTTAAAATTGACAAAGACACATACCTATTTTGTCATCGCATGGTAATGATTACAGACAACCATGGAGGAAAATCTCTGTCCAAAGAGTATTTTTTTGTTTGTTTGTTTGTTTTTTGTTTTTTGTTTTTAGCATGTCCCACATTCTGGTGGAAACATCCCTGGACACTCATGGGTTTGGTCATATCAATAATCGCGGTGCCCAGCAGCCATTTCAGTTACTGCTCTAAATCTGTGCAGCAGCCACACTTTCAGAACCAAAAATGATGACAGATAGCCTAACATAAGATTCTTTCTTATTTATAAATTTTGCTTATATGGAGTTCTTACAGAGCACCAACATGAATTGATATTTAATTGTGCATTGACTGCATCACCTTTACTGAAAACAACGAAATTTCATTAAATCAAAACTATTCCAGAAAATCTGGGATACAGAGCCATCCCCACTGTGGAGTGAGTGCCAGCCCTCTTTGATACAAGGGCCACTGGGACAGTTTCTGGTATTGTTTTTTTTTTATTACTCCATCTTTTAGAGTTCTTTCTCTTTTCTGCCTGTGTCTCTGTTTTGATCTATATCTGTTTTCCTCCGACTACCTGTCTCATTGCACACATACCCACACTCCTTCTTTTCCCATTTTCCTTTTCCTTCTTTCTTTTTGTCTCTTATTTCTTTGTTTTCTTTTTCTTGCAAGAAACTCTCAGATAGCTTTCAGGACAAAAAAAGTCACTGGCCCTGGATGCGTAGAATTATTATCATTATCATGATTGTGTTGTTGCTATTTTTCTTCTTTTTATTGTGCCGCAATATCTCTATTTGTACTTCTGATGAGGAAAACAGTTTATTATAAAGGCAAATTAAATTCCTCCTCAATGGAGTTAGCCTGATTTTCACACCCTTCTCACTTAACTCAGACCACCTATAGCTCTTGCTTTTTTTTTTTTTTTTTTTTTTTTTTTTAATTTCTAAGCTTCCTTGCCAAAAAAAAGTCCTTGAGGCAAGGCAAGGCAAGGTAACAATTCCCGAACGCTTACTACATTCATTTTGTCCTACACCCAGCAGTTGTAACCTTCTTAGTTCACCACATGCCTCCAGGGTTAGGGCTTCTTCTACCTTGTGGGTTATCCTGGGTTAGAGTTCTACTCTTCTGTCTTAACATTTTAGCACAAGAGCCTGCTTTTCTTAAATGATCTAAGAGGCCACTTCTTCCTATAACAGGAAAAGGGGCACAAAGAGATTATCCTCCTAAGGCGTGTGATGCACAGCTCCTGGGGCAGGGCTCTGTACCACAGAAGGCCCCTTAGCCATGCTGTTGCATGGCCAGAGCCCCTTGAACACATTTGATGACAGCAATTAAAGTGGTGGAAGCAGCAGCCTGCAGGAAGTCAGCAAAGAGGATGGCAGTATGCCCAGCCAGGGAGCTGGTCAAAGCATGGCAGAAAGCTTCTGTGATGAGCAGATCGTGGGTGCTTTTCCTGAACAAATGTTTATCCCCAAGATTTAGAACTGATCCCATCTTTGTCTTTTATGTTTTTGAATTTGTGTTTACTTGTATATGTTTTCTTGAGAAGTTAAACACTCATGAATGGCACGGCAAAAAAGGTTGGGATTGCCTGAAAATGAAATTCTTTCCAAGAAGCAGGTATCAGTTTCTCATCATCACTTACAGCTTCCCTGTCTTTGCTTTTCTCCTTCTTTCATAACCCTGCCCCCTAACCTTTGTAATGGTAAGAATAATTTTTAAAGACCCACAGATCAATAGTCACATTCTTCCACTCTGTGTCTTTTGATGGCACTAAATTGTTATCTGCAGAAGTAATGAAGTGATGCCAGATGCTAGATGTGGACCCTTAATTTACTGAGCCATTTCATTGCAAAACCTGCTTATTTTACAAAGAACATGTTGAGGTCAGTCACATCTCTCTTTACTACCTTCTGAACTGTGACTCAAGTGCATCATAATCTAGTGGCTTTTTCAGGAATATATGTAATCAAAGATTTTCTAGACTTTATGTACTATTAAAGTTTGCACTTACTACAGAGCCATTTTTTCTATGGCCACTGGATAAATATTTCTTGATGATGATGTTAAAGAAAGAATACACATCTCTTAAGAGTTCTGCAGAGCTTAACAAGAATCTTAGGGGAAATTAATGGAAAAAGGTACCTTAATCTGAGTTACTCTAAGTTATTGCTCAGTGGAGTGTCTGTGGCCTTGTCATCCTACTGAAGTGAAGGGTTTGTAACAGCAGGGAAAATGTGGGGACCATGTGTGCTATATAAACCAAAGACTGCTCCCACCCAAATGGACACATGTTTCTTCCATTGACTCATTTAATTTTCTCCTTATGGTCTCATAAGTAAAAGTGAAGCTGAGTGGCAGGGTTGAATGCAGTTCTGAAACTTTAGGTAGTTTTCCCCTACAGGCAGGTGATTGAACCTTTACTAAATCCAGAAATCGAAAATGTAGAGTGGCCTTGGTACCACACCTTCTTTAAAAGTAGTGTTCAGTCCCGTTTTCCCTCAAAAGTTTCCAACAAATCTAGCGCTTTATTGAACTCAGAATAGTGTTCTTTTTGAGAATATAAAGATTTTAAACAGCCAAAGAATTTTCATGCATAATTTCACATGTAAGAGCTAGCTAACTATAATGTACCCCCTCTAAACTCTTGCCTGTACTAATAGATGGTAGAGCAGTTAAAGACGGACAAACCGATGGACTTTTCAGTCTGAATTTGTGTTGGCATAGAGGGAACTTGCTTTTCCATAGGATGTTATTGCAAGAGGGCAGGGTGCCCTCTGCTGGAATAATCTCCATTATTCTTTTCAGCGAATTAATTTGACTTGGGTCACCATTTCCTCATCAACTAGTGATTTGCCTTTCACGGCACAGTTTCCTCAGCAGTTGAGAATTTGGTCGATGTTTATCAAAAGAGGAATGTATGTCACGAACGCAAGAGTTGAATGGGGACCCCACAGAAGATCTTCTCGCTATCAGCTGCCCTTTCTTCTGCAAAATGTTGAAATGTATTATTCACTTTGTTTTCCAAGAAGATGCATCTGGCTGGAATGTTTGTGCAGACTTATAAGACAAGGGCCTGATTCTTTTGTAATTTATCTTAACTTTATTGTGAAATTGCAAAGGATTATCAATAAACAGACTTCTTTCATATGAATGTAAATGGTGTGAAATACTGACCTGTTTTGTACATGTATATAATAATATATTTACTTCCTGCTTTCACATTACTGATCTGAAATGGTTGTACCATTTTATAATCAGAAAGAGATGTAGGGGTGGGGAGGGTGGGGAGGGACTGTTATTTTTATAGAGGGATGTCCCTTATATTTAGAAAACTTGAAATAATTTTGTATTTGTGAAAAGTTAACATTCCATCCATTTCCTAAAAAAAAAATGCCGGAGGGGGGTGGTATTCTTTAAAATGTTCATGAGCTGGGAGATGATTATCCTAGTTTCTAGGGAAGCCTCCCAAGCAGTACATATGTGACACCTGATTTTGTAGAATGCAGACCACTACCAGCAACTGCCAGTTTAAAAATGTGAAAAAAAAAAAAAATCCCTACCTGCTTTAACCCCTTTGTATAGCACATTCTTATTTCCCACTGAATAACAATCTGCTACAAAGAATTAATTTACATGGCATCATTGAATGCTCTTTAGTACTTCCCTCCTAACAAGAAGAAAATCCAATGGATTTCTTTTTCCTTAGTAAACCCAAATTGTCTGTTTTCACAGTGAAATGAATGATGTCAAAGGTAGAATTGTGGGTGGCTTCCCTTTTCTGGCCAGTTCTGCAGCTCGTATATTTGAAGGTCCCACCACAGTCATTCCCTGTAGCCTCCATAGTGAGCTCATGAGAGGAAGCTTCCTGGATTTATTTGCCACATGACTCAAAATCATGAACGTAACTCCTGATGGTGTGTGCATGAGTAGTTTTTAATTAGGACTTTGGTTAGCCCTTAACTGCTCAATTAATGTAGTAGTGGATTATGAAGTCGTTTTACCCAAATGTCATTTACATACAAAGTCACAGGCGTATTTAAATGATTTAGTTAAGGCAGTATAGTTTCATTTGTTTGTTTCTGTATAAAGCTCTTTCTCTTTCCTTCTTCCCCACCTCCTATCCTTCCTATCCTCCTCCTCCCAGAGCACTTTATATCTCTCTTTAAATACACAGAAATCAAAAACAAAAAAACTGTCTTTGGAATTTGTCTTCTATTAGGAAAAGCAGACTTTTATTTTACTTTCTTTTATTCTCTGTGTTCTTGGAGAGCATAACCAGATTGTCTCATACTGGGCTAGTGATGAAATATTAAGGATGATAGTTGGAAACATTCAATCGTACAACATGACTATTTTTGTTATATACAAGATTATAATGTAAATAAGTGCAATCGTGTCTTATGTACTGGTAAAATATATATATATATATATTGCAACTATAAACATTTTAAGACAAGGATTGTGAATTCCAAGAAATTTCATTGCAAATTTTGTTTGGTTTTTGTTTTTTAATAAAATGTAATGGGATCCTTGTGTTTGTGTCATCCATATTTCTTAACTGTGCTGCTTATTCCTGAGTTCCAGAGGATTTTAAAACACTGGTATTTACAGTTAAATCATGTTTATGTTTTAAAAAGACAACACAGAGGAATTTTAATAATTTCCTTATTTCCATCAAGTAAGTCAAGTGCCAGGCATCAGGCCCCCTCTTAGCTTAGCTTCTGTGAGTGAACCGATTGAAAGATCTTGAGCAATTCAGAGGGAGCCAGGCTGCTGAATTCGTGTGAGGCACAGGCTGGTGGAGACTGAGTGGTTCGTGTGTGCCGTGGAGGGTAGGTTCCCTTAAACAGGATTACACTCTGGGACTTCTCAGATGGGCTGGGGCAGCCAGATCCTTTTTTATATATCCCTGTACATCTCTAAAGGATTTTAAATGGCACTTCCTTGGAATTAACAAGGAGTATCTCAGGAACTAGAAAAGAAGGGGACTGCCAGCCTGGGAAAGGTAGGGAAGGAGAGGACTCCAGTTCATTGCAATCACCTGGTAGGGAACCCTAGGCTCTTCGGCGTGGCTTAGAACCCTGTGTGTGGCCCACCCGAGATTTCTGCCGATAGCCCCTGGACGAGCAGGCGGGGTTGGAAATGCAAAGGGCAGTTCAGCCTCGACCCTTCCACCTGGCCAGGCACCACTCAAGGAGCTGTGGAGTCCACAGAATCCGCTGGCAAAAAAAATCAAACTGTACTGAGCGCTGTGGTCTCCCGGAGCAATTTCCTACCCAAATGGAGAACTGCAATGTAGGTAATGCAAAAACATTAGCACCCTGGAGGTTTGCTCTCAGGTCCAGTTCATGCTGAATATGTAGGTATGAAGATATTCTAAGGGGATGTTTAGTAATGATAATGGTTGTGTCACAGGATAAGGCTCTTTAAACTATGTTTATGCTCCCATTACGTCGATTTTTATCTGCACAGAAACTTATTTTGAGCAATGAAGCTGACACCTGAGAGTATTAACCTATCACCCAGGATTTAGAACCCATCTATCGGGACTCCAACCTCTGCAATCTTTCCACTAAACCAGAGGTTCCCAAATTGAGAAATGCATTCTGTGGGACACATTCTGGGATGTTGGAAATTAGAGCCAAG
>JAQZBX010009158.1:21198-46732 GCA_029593785.1 Cabassous unicinctus
AGAACTGGGGGGGGGGGACGGGACCTGCTAACTTTATTTCCCACCTCTCTCTCTCGCCTCCTTTCTTCCTAGCTCCTAGGTTATTAGGAAAAGGTCAAGCGTGCAAAGTTTGCACTGCCAGCCTGTGCCTGTTCACCTTGAGTGGAAATGTCCCAGGAAACAGGTCACTGGGCTCTGCTCACACGGGAGCGCTGGGTAGCGCAGCCGTCGTGGTTTCCTGTCACTTTACCCAGGGAAGTGGAGGCCCTACCCCCACCCCAGAAACTCCACTTTATAGGCTTTTGTTTTGAGAAGCTGAGCAGCATTATTGTCCCTTTGAGAATGAAAATTGAAAACTCCCCAGAGCTTTGTAATAAGGCAGCTGGGCCAGCTTTTCCACTTGATTCTTACTATTCTGTTAACACTTGTGTTTGGAGTAGTGTGAGCTAAACCACTAACCTCCTCAAAAAGTACAAAAATGTGTTTAGTTCTTTTCCAAGTCTAACAATTCCTTCTAATGTTAGCATTGCTACTCAGCTCCTTGCTTTGGTGGAAGGATGCTGGGGCAGGGGGGAAAGAAGAGGGGTGAATTATTTATGCTCTATGATAATTACTAACCATGGAGAAGTGAGAGCGGCAGCTGATGAGAAATTCGGGTGGGCTGAGACAGGTTTCACATTTATGAGACTTTTTAGAACAATAGTTCCATCATCCTTAGTGACCCAAAAATAGAAATTCTCTTACCTCTTATTTCATCACATTCGCTGGTACAGAGTCTTCTTCAAGTCTTACGATGACTCTTTGTTCTTGGCTGTGAAAAGAATAAGCAACATTTCCACCGTGCTACTGAGGCCAGGGGACCCCACTGCCCACTGGGATGAGCTCTCCCTTCATTGATTCCCACTTGCAGGGGCATGGCATATGAAAGAGACGGCCCTAAGGCTTCAACCAGTGGACGTCTGAATCTGCTGGCACACTGGGGGATGTAAATTAAACCCTCAGTCCCCTCAAACCTTTCTGTTGTGAAAGACACCCCCTACCCTCTCCATGTAGGAACATCCAGAAGGTCTGATCGCAGTCATGACCCCTAACCTAACTGCTCCCGCTGTGCCTCCCTCTAACATTCCTACCTTCTTTGTTCTTAAGGATCATTTACTAAATAGTCAAGGGGGAAAGCGGAGCCAGCTTTCGCTGGTGGGCAAGTGCACTTGGTTGCTATGGGAGCTGTATACACAACACAGCTGTCATTGATATTATACATCTAATGGGAGCCAAGGGTCTCTAAGGAAAAAAAAAAAAGCATAACTCAGGGTTTTGGATTCGACATCAATATATACAAACAAATGTGAGAGCAGAGAAGTTAATTACAGAATGTAAGCACACGATAGAATAAGACACAAGACTAAGATTACATCACTCTGGGCCCTGGGCCTGATGCTTTGTACACCAGCAAAACTCCCAGTAAGTCTAATTTCAGAGGACCTTTGCCTGGATAAGGGGTATAATGTCGTTTCCTAAATATACGGAACTCACAGACCTTCCTTTATGACATGGAAAATTAAAAGTGGTCCCTTTGACTCTTGCCACATTGTCTTTCCCTCTTCCTTATTCCCTCTGTTTGAACCAGGATGAGGAGAAGGAAGAGAAAGAAGACAGGATGTCAAATAGGAACAGAGCCAGGGCTAGAACTGTGGTGTCCTGACCCCAAGGCCAGGCTCCTTGAGCTGCACGGTGCTGCTTCCTCCAATGGGCAGGGATCTCCAGACTGCTCAAAATCCTAAGAATGCAAAGTACGAAAATCTGAAAGGTGGATTTTATTATATTGATAGGGAGATTATTTTAGAGTCAGGAAATACTCCCTGAACTGTAACAATTCTCATCTGGATGCAGAGCTGGATGGATGCAATCGCAGTATACATGCAGGGACACATGCAAACACACACACAATCAGTCCCCAGTGCGTGAGTCCCTGCCAAGTGCTATCTAATTTTAGCTGTACTTGAAAGCTGATTGCCTAAAATCCCAAGGTGTGACTTGAAAGTGGTTAAAATAGGAGATTTTTTGCTGTAACTAAAAAAATTGAATTACATTTGTTGATTTGTGATGATTGCCACAATGATTTTTTTAAGTCAATTAAACATTTAAAGCAAAACTTAAGGGGAAAATTCCCAGTGCCCATTATTATTTTCTTGACTTGCCCATTCAAAATAAAATCAGTCATTCTATTGAGCTTTCCAAAACAGGCTCACAGACAGCAGCCTGCCTTCCTTCTAGGCCCTGCTATGGCAGTGAACTTGCTTTGGCAGGAAATGAAGAGGGAGAACTTCTCTTTCATTCATACATTATAGGAAACTAGAGGTCCAGAGAAACCCAACTACAGAACACCTAAACATATTGAATAAAATATTTAAAATATCTTTTAAGATACATAGCTAAGCTGGGGGGAAAGTAAGAGAAATTCTTGGAGGCCAGATAGTATGAGAAAGTACAGATCTATCCACAGGAGAAGATGAGCTCAGAAACAGGGTTTGCCCTGGGTGCATCTGCTGACCCCTGGTGGGCTAGCGGTCTGTAAACTATTTCAATAAAGAGCCAGATTATTAATATTTTAAGTTTTGTGGGCTACATATGATTCTTTTTCACTTCTTCTTCTTCTTTTTAACCAATCCGTTAAAAATGTAAACACCATTCTTAGCTGGAGGACTATACAAAAACAGACCACAGAAAGAATCTGTGCTTTTGCAATAGACGGACGAAGTCCAGGGCCCACGAACATGAGAGGTCAGAATCAGAAACCCCACAAAACCAGCACCTACGAAAGCTGACACTCTTAGTGGGTAAATCAGAAAAAATATGCCTGCTGGTGTTTACCAGTGTCGGCCTCGGTTTCAGGTAAGGAGGAAAAAAGATAAAGTCTCCCTCCAGATACCCTAACCCCAAACAAGCCTTCTCACAGGCTATGGACCAAAATCCAACTACCTGTGTGACCAGAATACTTAAGGTACAAATTTAGTTTAAAGTGGTCCCAGACTGGTACAAACACATAGTGCTTGGTAGAATCGAACTCATATCTTCACTGAAGGAATTCCTTAAACCCAGCCTCAAAGAAATTTCCACAAACCCAGCTGCAAGGAATATAAGTTCACAATCACCCTTCTCAAAACACACGAGGAAGCCAGCCACAGAAAGAAAGGGAGTACAGAATCAGACTCAGAAATATTGTCCTTGTGAGAAATGTCAGGTACAGGGTATAAAATAAGTGTTTTAAGGAGTCCTCCAGATGATTCTGATGCACCATAAAGTTTGACAACCATCTTTCTAGTCATTTCAGAGCTTAATAGAGCTACCAAAATTACAGTGGGACTGGGAGAACAGGAAAAATTGTTATTTTGGGTGGGATACTTTGCTATTGTGATGATTGTAGTGGCTCAGAGTTATGTACCCCAGAAAAAACATGTTCTTAATCCATTCCTATGGGTGTGAACCCATTGTAAATAGGACTTTTTGATGGCATGCTTCAGTTAAGGTGTGACCCAACTGGAAGCAGGATGGGTCTTGAACCTATAACTGGAGGCCTTATAGAGAAGGCCACAGAGAGAGAAAGCCAGAGGGAACAGCCAGAAGCTGGGAGTCATTGGAACCCGGAGAAGTAAGGAAAAGATACCATCATGTGCATTGCTATGGCACGCATACGCCAGGGACCAAGGATCACCTGCATCCAGCCCCAGAATGGCGCTGTCTTTGGGGAGATAGCATAGCCTTGCTGACACCTCATTTTTGGACTTCTTCTATCCTCAAACCATGAGCCAATAAATTCCCATTGTTTAAGTCAAGCCACTGTTTTGTTTTGTTTTTTGTTTTAGCAGCGTAGACGCTAAAACAATGATGGATCTGGAGGAGGCTGAAATTCTTCCATAAAAGTATGTTATATTGCTTCAGGCTATTTGACTTGAAGTAGGGAAGAAATGATCAAGGTTAGCCTTATCCTTTATCTGCAGGGTCCTATATGAACTGAGCCCCCTATAGCTCCAATTTCTGCCTAAACTCTCTCCAGCTGACTCACAGGGCTACAGCCACATCTTAACTGTTGGATCAATAATACATTCCCACAACCTAGAAAGAGCTCTATAAACATTTGCTAAACTAATGACCAAATGAATGACTGGGGCTCAGCCTTTTGGCCCAAAGTCACCAAGCACAGGCAGGCATATCAGTGGAAAGGATTGCATGCTGAAGAATTGCTGCTACTGACTCAGAAGAATAATCTTAACAGTGACTTAAAACAAATACCTAAGGGTTACTGCCGTCATAGCAATGTTAGTAATAAGAGAAACACTAGAAATGCTTCCTAGGCACTAAGCACTAGGCAGAGTGCTTTATATGCACCATGCCATTTGACCCTCACAATAACGCTTTGAGGAAAGTACTATTAGTAGTAGTATCCCTATTTTACAAATACTGATACTGAATCTTAGAACGTAACTTGCCCAAGATCACACAGCTAGTAAGTGGCAAAACTGCTCACAAATCAAAGTCTTCCTGTTGCTTAAGAGCTGTTCTTCACCACCACATCATGCTGCCCTCCAAGTTTATCTTGTTATCTGAATAAGTGGAAAGATTTTGAAGTTCAAACAAAATACAACAAGAACAACAACAAAAAAAGTAACTTTACAGTGGAGAAAGCTGACAAACACACCTCCCACACACAGGCGATCACATGTAACATCAACAGGGACGGTGTCCCATCGTGTTAATTGCACATACCCGTGATGCGATGTGATGAGAATGGCATTTGACCTCTGTGGTTTCCCTACCCAAACGCCTAACTCCAGTCTAACCATGAGAAAAACATACAAACTCAAACTGAAGGATATTTTGAAAACTACCTAACCAGCGCTCCTCAGAACTGCCAAGATCATGAAAAACAAGGAAAGTTTAAAGAACTATCACAGCCAAGAGGAGCCTAAGGAGATATGTAATGTGGTGTCCTGCCTGGGATCCTGGAACAGAAAAAGGACATTAGAGAAAAACTAATGAAATCTGAATAAAATTGGGAGTTTAGCTCATAGTAATATAAAATGTTGGTTCCTTGGTTATAAATGCACTGTGGTAACGTTAGATGTTAACAATAGGGAAAACTGGATAAACAGTACAAGGAACTCTGTACTATAACTTTTCTGTAAATTTTTTAATGTTCTAAATTAAACTTATTTTTAAAAACACACTTTTATAAAATATAAGGACTCTTGGATTATTAGAAATAAAAAATTAGTTTCTGATGACATTGTGCAGTGCCCTCCCCTGGAAATCTTAGGAATAGAACAGAAGACTCAGTAATTTGAATAGTTTAGATGTTCATCTTTAAGCAGGAGACTGGACCAAATTAATTCCCAATGTCACTTCCTTTTTGTTTGGGGTTTTTTAGGCTATATATTGGCGATTTGTATTAATTTTTACAATACTCTTCAATCCAAAATAATTGAAAAAATGTACCGAATGAGAAAGTAATAATTGGTAATTACATCTCAGAGTTATTGCAAAGGTTATGGGTAAGTTTCTTAGCTGGTGCCCAGCAGCTGCACTTAATACTGGATGAGTAAACAACATACACAAAAGCACCAAATGTCAGGCTACACTTGTCTTTTGTGTTGGAATTTATGTAGTTGTGCTGTTTCTCCCAGTAGGGGGCTCTATTGACCATCAAATGGAAAAAAATGTCTGGCATTGAAAACTAGAGGCAGATGGAGTCTACCTTGAATCAAGTTTGTAGGATAACGTTAAGGAAGAAGAACCATTCAGAAATCTCCTCCAGTAATACTTGCACAGTACGAAAGGGAGGTTATACAACACCAAGCAAGGTGGTTGGGGTAAAGGGGAGAAGGTATGTTGGACTATACTAGGAAACAGAACTCTTGGGGATGTTATTAGGCCTATGTATTCCTAAAACCATATATCCCCAAATGAAAAGCAGTTTAGAAGTGACAAAACTAGAAATGCCTTAATCTCAAACAAGGCTTGTGTTCCTGAAATAAACCTGTTTTTAATGTTCTTAGAATATCATCCACATACCCACCAATTGACCACGAATATCTTGTTCCAGATAGCATTTCACAAGATAGCTCATGCACTTAATTCTAAACTCATCAGCAAGAGCAGACTTTACACACATGCACCTGAAAATCCCTTAATGACCTCTCATTTCTATTAAATCCAAGTACAGAATCCTTAACATGGCTTCCTAAATCCTGCATAATCTGGCACCTAACAACATCTCCAGAGATGTCTTATACCCCTGTCCCCTCACTACATATGCTCCAAGCCAATTGGCCTCCTTTAACATCTTGTCATTCTAATGTGCAGAGCACTTTGTCAACGCAGAGCCTATTCACAGGCTCTTCTCTCTGCCTGAGTGGTCTTACCCCTCTCCCCTTCTGCTAGTTAATGTGTATTCATCTTTTGGATCTCAGCTGAACAGCTTTCCTTTGGAGAAACCTTCTGTCATCTCTCCAACTAGGTTAGGTAGCCCTATATAACACCTGTATAACACCTTGCACTTTGCTGTCATCGCTCTAATTATAGATCTATGCCATGAATTAAGCATAACACTAAATGACTTTTAGCATTAATCATTCACTTATATGATGGTTAGATTAATGTCTATATCCTCTCTAGGTAGCAAGTTCCTTGAGAATAGGTCCATGGTTTTATTCTCCATTGTATCTCTGTGCCTACCATAGAAGCTGGTTTAGAGTATGTTTTTCATATGAATCTATAAAATAAATGATTGAAGGGATGACAAAGTACCTGCCAGTTGTGCCGGCCCGGTCCTACCTGTTTTATCCTTTTCATCCAAAAACAAACAAAGAAACAAAAAAACACTTAATACAGAAGATTTAGAACTATTAATATTTGGGCATTATACTAGGCTGTTCAGGCAATCTGAAAAAAACTAATATAGCCAGTAAAACACTTGAATGTTAGCAGCAAATCATTGAGAAAAAAAAAAATAACAGAAAAGAAGAAGAGATACTAGGACATAAAACAAAAATTAGGAGATTGTTTCTGGAATGAGACTGGTCATCAGAGGGATGTTTTGCCTAAGGATGTATCTCCCAGGATGGCTGTGCCAATGGGGAGCAGATTATCATTTCTTTACATTGAATCAAGTGAGGCTGGGGACTCTTGTTAGACCAGGAAACCTAGAAAACTCAGCTCTGGCATCATCTAGCCATTCCTTAGCAGAGCAAGGTTCTAGAGAGAAAAGCACCTATAATAAATGCCAAGGAAAGCTGCACTCAGTGCAGGATTCTATTAAGCTGGACTAGACTAACTGGAGTACTCCTTTTGCTTAAGCTCTGCTGTGAGACACTCAAATTGCCCCACCTTTATAGCAAATGGGGAGTCTCTTCAAGTTGGATCCCAAGTCCTTCTTACATGATACTATTCGTCATTCTATGAGCTTCTGCATTATCTGGTATAATAAGATGCTCCATAATCATCTTGTACATTTCCTACCACAAACATGGAATCAGCCAATCTCTAAGAAGCAAAATTCCAAAATAC
Source organism: Cabassous unicinctus (assembly GCA_029593785.1). Classification (NCBI taxonomy): domain Eukaryota; kingdom Metazoa; phylum Chordata; class Mammalia; order Cingulata; family Chlamyphoridae; genus Cabassous; species Cabassous unicinctus. The sequence goes on from JAQZBX010009158.1 coordinate 28,741, forward strand.
AAAATGGACTTTAGGGATCCTAGTGGCTATTGTGCTAGTTATTCTTTCTACACAGCTCAGTGATATATACATTTTTTAGGAGGTACCAGAGATTGAACCCGTGACCTTCTACATGCAAAGCAGGCACTCAACCACTGAGCTACACCTGTTCCCCAATATATATACATTTTTAAAGATAAAATACTGTTTGTTTGTTTTTAGGAGGTAGAGGGGATTGAACCCAGGACGTCGTACATGGGAAGCAGGCGCTGAACCACTTGAGCTCTCCGATAAACTACTCTTGAATTTGTACTGACACTTCCGATTCAAATTTAGCAGTACAAAGTTATTTTTAATTAATCACCTTTTTAGTACATCTGTTTGAGCATCCTTTATTCTGATGAGAATCCTGAATCTAAAGGACATAGGGAATGACAGAATCAAAACATCTATTATTTATTCATTTATTCCATACCACACACAACAGTCTCTGAAAAATAATCCATAGATTTCAGAATTTGCCACTTCCAATGAGATGAGAATCCATTCCTGCTGAATCCAGAGGGGGTGAACCCAGAGAGACAAAGGTTTGCCCTCAATGTGTAGGGTTGAGCTGGAGCCAGGTTCTATGACATGGACTCTCTCAAAGAAGTCCACCCTGTTTTCTGAAATGTAGAGCTAGTTAATTTACTCAGACCAATCCTTCTGGTAAAACCATATTTTAAAATGGAATGAAAGGTAAATAAACATGGGTGAAATATATATAATGCATTTTAGAATCAAAGAACAGATAAGAGAGTAAGAACAAGAAGCACCCCTACTGTGAAAGTAGTTATTCATCCTAAAACATGTTGGATTCTCATTTTGATGGCCTTTGGAAAGAGGAAGGAAGAAATCAAATCCAGAGGCCACATCAAATAGGGAATAATAGGTGATACACCACACAATAATCTCATACTACAGGGGCTATACCCTCACTTGGACCAGTTCTGGCACAGAATTGCAGTCCAGATTAAACGCCGATGCAATTCTTGCATTTTTTCAAAGAATTTCAAGGCTTAAATTTGGTTTGAAGTTTTTCTGAACTGGTAGTACCTCAAGCACATGGCAAGATCAAGTGCAAATCCTCTCTGGAAGAAAGCAGTTTCACCGAGGTCCCAGATAATTATTTCAATATGTTTTTAATTTTTATTGTGGTGCCATTAAATGTGCCATTTTAAGTATATAATTTAGTATCATCACAACCATCCATTACCAAAATTTTTTTCATCACCTAAAACAAACTCTGTCCCCTTTAAGCAATAACTCCCTGTGATGGTTAATTTCATGTGTGACCTTGGCTAGGTTATGGTGTCCCATTGTTTGGTCAAGCAAACACTGGCCTGGTTGCTACTGTGAGGGTATTTTGCAGGTGGATTTACATCATTAGTCAATTGATTGCACCTACATTCAACAAAGGAGATGGCCTTCAGCAGTAAAAGGAGTCTCCACATCCAGCCAGTTAGAGGCCTTAAAGAGAGAACTGAGGATTTCAGCAGTCAGAAACAAGAATTTCTATCTTTACTTCAGCCAGCCCACCTTTCCTGGGGAATTCAACTTCAGCTTCATCAAGTTTCCAACTTGTGGCCTGCTGTAAGGAATGTGGACTTGCCAATGTCCATGTTACATGAGCCAACTCCCATAATAAATCTCTTAATATTTTTTATAATATACATTTATACACACATATATATAAATTATATGCATCCTGTGAGTAAATCTATATGTATATATATAAATATTGAGCTACTTTATATATAATATTTTATATGCAAATATTAATTTATATATAACATGATATTTTATAAATTATATATATATATATCTAGACCATTGGTAACCTCTAATAACTTTCTGTCTCTTTGAATTTGCTTATTCCAAATATTTCATATAAGTCGAATCATATAATATTTGTCCTCTTGTGTCTGGCTTATTTCACTTGGCATAATATTTTCAAGGTTCATCCATGTTGTAGCATGTATCAGAGTTTTATTTTTACAACTGAATAATATTCCATTGTACGTATACACCACATTTTGTTTATTTACTCATCTGTTGATGGGCACCTGGGTTGTTTCTATATTTTGGCTATTATGAATAATGTTGCTATGAACATTGGTGTACAAATATCTGTTCAAATTCCTGCTTTCAATTCTTTTGGGTATATGCCTAGAAGTAGAATTTGTGGATCAAATCGTAATTCTATTATCTTTTTGAAGAAACGTTAAACTGTTTTCCACAGTGGCTGCATCTTACATTCCCACCAACAATATATAAGGGTTCCAATTTCTCTGCACCTTTGTCAGGACTTATTATTTTCCCTTTTTTTTTTTTGTAAATAATAGTCATCTTAGTCAGTGTGAAGCAGTATCTCATTGTGGTTTTGAGGTGTGTTTCCCTAATGAATAATGATGTTGAGCATCTTTTTGTGTGCTTATTGGTCACTTATATACCCTTCTGGGAGAAGTGTCCATTCAAGCCCTTTGTCCATTTTTAAATTGGATTATTTGTCTTTTTGTTATTGAGTTAAAAGAGTGCTTTAGATATTCTGGATGTTAAACCGTTATCAGATATATGATTTCCAAATCTTTTCTCCTATTCTGTAGAATGTCTTTTCATTTTCTTGATAATGTCCTTTAATGCACAAGTTTTTAATTTTGATAAAGTCCAATACATCTATATTTCTTTTGTTCTCATGTCCTCTAATATTTTTTCAAGTCCAAGACTAAATAAAAGATAACCAGATACATAAAGAAACTAGATGTCATAAATGATATCCAGAAGAAACTTCAGATCATCAAAACAGAATTGCAAAACTTCAAATCTTGGAAGTATATAAATTAACTATACAACTACCCCTCTCCAAGTTCAGGGGTGGACCAGCCCTTTCTGCATGTGCGGGTGGGCCCTTTCTCTTGGCCTGAGGAAACCTTTTCATTTCAGACATCTGCTCCCATGATTCTGTCCCTGAAGTCATTCTTCCTTCAATTTGTCCCTTTTCTGTCCCTTTCAGTTCTGGCTGGCAGTGCTTCTGTTCCTTTGAATTTCACAAAGCACTTGTTAGCTTTGCACGCAGTTCAAGAGTGTCCAAACCATCAGGCAAAAATACTTTCCACAGATCATTCCTCATTAACTGCATTTCCAACCCTGACTTCCTCTGAAATGGCTGACAGGATCCATGTTCAGCCACACCTTCTTTAGAAAAGAGTTGTTCAGTTAAACCCTCACATGGAGCCTTGTTCTCTGGGGATTCACTTCCCAGAAGCTCAAGGAGGGCCTTAATAGAGCCGCCTCTGGCCCTAGTCTTACAGCACACTAAGCTGTGAAATCTCCTCAGCTAAATATTCAAGTTCATCGCTTACAAATTCCACTTTAAATCCAACCCTAGGACATACTTTAGCCAAGTTCTCTGCTACTTTATAACAAGGATCACCTGTCTTCTAGTTTCCAATAGCACTTTCATCATTTCCTTCTAAGACCTCATCAGAAATACCAACAAAGTCATATTTCTATCAACAATCTTTTTGACGCTATATAGGCTTTTTCTATCAAGCATCTCACAATCTTTCCAGGCTCTACCTATTACCCAATTCCAAAGCCATTTCCACATTTTTGAATATTTGTAATAGCAGCGACCCCACTTTTCAGTACCAAAAACTATCTCGGTTTGCAGGCGGCTATGACAAATATGCTGTGAAACTCACAAGGGGTTGGCTTAAACCACAGGAATCTCTTGGTTCGTGGTTTCAGAGGCCAGATGGCTGACTTCTGTTGGTAGCATTCTGGCTGGACAGAAATCCTTGGGATTCCTTGGCTTTCCCATCCCATGGCATCCCCCTCATTTCTCTTCCAGGTTCCATTGATTTTCAACTTCAGGCTCCTCCCCGCGGCTTTTTCTATAGATAATATCTGAATTTCTTCTGCTTATAAGGCCTCCAGAAACCCAGATTGAGGTCCAACTTCATTCAGTTGAGGCACACATCTTCAAGAGATGCTATTAAAAGGAGTCACACCCACATAAGATTAAGACCAAAAGCACATCTAAATTGGGAATGTAGTTGAGTCCACTACAGCTGGGGTTTTCTTTTTGCTTCATTTAGCCAAGACTTGGAGCTGAAGAAGCCAGCAACCCAGAAACACCAAAGGGTGAAAAAAAAAAAGCCCTTCTTTTTCATCAAAAAACTGAAATTCCTCCACTAGAGAATAATTCATTTGAGTCTTGAAAATCTTTCATTTTCAGTAATTCCTTATTAAAATCAATTTGATCACCTGGGTGGAATACAGGAATAGGTAGATATGGTTACCTGATCCCTTTCAATCTGAAAGCAAGGAGCAGTGGGAACAGATCACAGATTGCAGACACATATAAGTGGCAGATGGAGTACTGGGTAGGGGGGAGATGAAGGGAACCAGTGATTGTGCAACAGACAGGCATAGGATATAGAGAGGGAGAGAAACACATTTTATAATTTTGCCAAGATCACTCAGCAGGAGATGGAGGGAAAAAAAAAAAAAAAAGCAAGCAAGGAATGGATGGGAACAGAAGCACTAAAATGCATAATTAAGATGTAGGTTCACTTTATATCACTGCTATAAGCAGCATGACCTTGACAACCACCATCAGCAAAAGTCATTACCCCATGACCACCTTAGTTTAGGAAGGTGGTTGGGAAGGAGTGAATTGCAACGGAAAGGGCGGTTTCCTAACATGTTTCCTTCTTGCTGAAATGGGAACAAAAGGCTCATGTAGAATTAAAATCACCAAGATTTATTTAATTATAAAGAAAAAAATATATATATATATATAACTATATCACATATGTTTGCTCTCACTGCCACTGGAAACAAGAAGCTCAAATATGATTAAAACCACCAATGTTTATTTATTTAATTATAAAGAGAAACATATAACCATAACAAACAATGCAGCCAACAAATACCGGAATAAAGTATCTCTTTTGAGTGCCCTGCCTCAGAGGGGTTATTAAAAACTTTGTTTTTATTATCTTATAACAATCTGTGAGGCAGCTTAGGGAGACCTGTTTGTTGATTAGCTTATCTCTTCATGTATAGTCTGTGTTGTCTCAAAATGGATATAAGAGCAGTGATTCACAAATTATAGCAAGATAACAGAATAAGAAGCAAATTATAAAAAACAACATAACCCGATATATACACACACATCGAAATCTTAACAATATTATGTATGTGAAATTATGGATGATATTAACTTTGTTTCCTCATGCTTTCTTATTTCCCAATTTTCAGTAAATAAATGATTTATTTTTGTAATGAAAACAAAAAGTAATTTTCGATTAGATGAAAAAGAAGAAGAAATAGAGACAGAGAAAAAATAATCCTTTATAGCTTTCTCCAAGGATAAATAAATGCAGCTCTGGCATACTAAAATATAATATACATGTATACCAGAAAACATGCACATTCTTGCCAGAAGAGATCACAAATGGGATTTGAAGCTATGAAGGGAAGTCTGGTCAGTTATAAAATTCACATTGTCTATAACATAAATGCAGCAAATTGCTAAAAAGTATGCAACTATTTCCAATACTAAAATGGACAGATATCTCTCAAGAAATATTATAAACAATATCCTTGCAAAGGAAACAGAGACTCACAGACGCCAAGTAACCTGCCCAGGCTGCAGCAGGCTCTAGGTGTCAGCCCATCCCACCTCGGATGTCTTCGCCTGCACTTGCTGCACATGGGCTGTTTGCACTCAGCCTGGTCTGCTTTCTGTTCTCCTTCCCAACCTTAAATAACAGTATTAACAATCCAGACACACACACACAAAAAGTAGAAAAGCAAAGTTACCTGGGGCTCCACAAACTGCAAGTGCCTAAAGCACAGAGCAGCCTCTCTTAAATACTCAGGGGTAAGGAGGTAAGCCTCCCAAAAGCTGCATGTTAGCCCTTCATTTTAAACCTCCCCTGATGCCCGATCAAGCCATTCACCCACTCTTTGATGACAATTTATGAAACGACCTCCCAGAATTCAAGTCTTAGAAAGTTTTTAGTAAAGGTAACTGCTTCTAAACCTGTTTTACACAAGCCTTATTGACAGTTAAATGATGTGTGATTGGATTCTGTATATCTCTTAACCTCTGACACTAAACTTGTGATAATAATGTACCAAATTTACTTAATTCTTTGCCTCTTTTTGGGTACTTGGGTTGTTTCAAATTTTGCACTCTTTAAAAAATTACCCTGTGATGAACACCCTTGTATAAATCCTTGTATACTTTCCTAACTTTTTCCTCAGATAAATTTGCTAGGAATGGAATTACTGGACTTAATATGAACATTCATGGTACTTTATATTAATCATCTTTCAGAGTCTGACAAAATTCCCTCCCACTCCCATGATAGTGTCTCTGTCACTTTGCTGCTGGGTCACCCTTGCCCTATATGAAAACAAATCTCTTCACAGAGACCTCCTAGAACTGATAAAACTTATTCTGCCTATACCACTATGGGCAAAATGTGACATCAAAAACTTTTTAAAGAAACAATCTGGAAGTTGAAATGTGTGAAGGACAAGACGTTCATAACCCTGTGGATTTTCTGAGGGTCTTCACAGACTGTGGTTTTCACAGACATACTCTGCTATCCTGCACTGGCCTGGGTAGGTAAGGGGTTGGGAGTAAAGAAAAGAAGAGGAAAGACCCCTGGCACCCAGGCCTCTAGCCTTAGGCAGGGACAGAGCACTTGCAGGGACTATGACAGTGCCCCAGGCCTCAGGGCACAGGTGATGACTTCCATTGAAGCAGGAAGCAGTCTCTTCCTGGAAAATTTGTTATTTTCTGGACAAGTTATGCCAACGTCACACAGGAGCATAAACATTTTTTGTAAGTTTTTTTCCTTTCCATGACATCTGTGTAACTGACACATGGATTTCCTCATAGGCACATCAAAGTGCAAAAGCATAAACTGTTTACTAGAAGGAGGAAATTGAAGTTTTCCAGAACTTGCCTACAGAGTCTTCATTATGATCGAACCAGAACAAGACTAGCTATACTCCCAAGACATTAGGGAATGCCAGTTCCACCAAAAAGGGATGTCAGCTCCACAGAGTGAAGATAGTGTGACAGAGGAGGGCAGCTGCAGTGCTCAGGCAGGCCTGGCTTCATTTGCTTGGAAAGACCCAAGCCCTGGTTTTTAAGTTCTTGGGTTGGTTCCTTGAGAAACACACTACTATTAACATACCTTCCCAGTACAATACAGCCAGTTTCACTTCTCAGAGTAAATGACCAAAGGGAACACCGGTCATAGTTTTATGTTGCCATGTACTGGTGCGTGCATGTGTGCGTGTGCACAGGGTAATATTTTGAGATGGTACTTGTCTGAGAATGAGGAGGAGGAGTTATAACCAAGGACAAAGAACTCAACAGACTTGTTAAATGGACTTTCTAAAATCTCACAGCAGATTTCTCAATAGCCTTGCAGGTAAATGACACCATAAAATGAAACTGAAAAATAGAACTGGCTAAGTTGTTTGACAACTTGAGAATGAAAACTGTGTTTGTATGGGGACTTTCACAATGTGTACAAAACATTAATATTTATAAACATACGCTTTCCTCACAACTTCGTGAATGGACAGAAGGGATAGTTGCCTTTTTTTATAGATGAAGACTGATAGTTGCCTTCATTTTATCGATGAGGAGAAGAGGGTAGAAAAGTAATGTTTCTCCCCCAAGTTCACACCACTACAAAGTGGGTAGAAATGGGACCAGAATCCAGTTGATCTGATCCTTAGTACTGTTTTCCTCTCTGCCATTGCACAAAGATGCCTTTTCAGCAATTTCCCCCTGTTTTTATATGACCATGCTACACACAGAGAGAACTTTGTTTTGACCCCTTGTTGTTTTGGCATCTGAAGGGCCTCCTTTCTCCTAGAAACCAAATTGTTGCCCGTATTGTTAATTACTATAATTTCTTACACTTAGCTGGCCTTGCAGGCTTCTTAAAAATGTGCTGCTTCTTGCAGATTCTTCCAGAGCTCTGCCTGGCCTAATTTACATCCTGAAGAGCTCCAAACTCCTAAAGGAACCTTAAAATGTAAGCATACCGAGGAGATTTTCTCAACAAACCTCTCTTTCTTATGTAAAAATCCTATCAAGAATTCTTTGCATGTGGCCTCACCATCAATTACAAGGGCCTGACTCAGTTGTATATCAGAACACTGTAGATCCGTGTTCTTCCATGAGGGTGTAGCCTCTGAGCATCCCTTGAACCCACCTGCAGATGCTGAAACTGCCCAGGACTGACTTGAGGAAGCCTGAGGATGACCAGCAAACGTGAGCAGGTTTGAAACTACTCCAACAAGCTATTGATCCAGCTAGCACTTATTTGGTGTTTACTGTGCCCATATTACTAAGCATAAAGGAATCAAAGTTCAACCCTCCTTGGAATTTGAGTCATGTAATGACAGGTAAGATCTATATGCAAATACTGGCTAAAGTTCAAGAAAGAGCTCATTGTAAAGTTAATTTAAAAATGCTAAGATGATTAAGGAAGAGCAAAATCACAGAACCCTCAAATTTCCTTAACTAATCATAAATGTGAGCTTTGTTCTTTTGCTTGCTGGTTTATTTCCTGTCCATTTACCCACTGCTTTATGAGGGCAACTCTTTGTTGATATAGGTTTATGCATAGCACACAAATCTGCTATTCAAAAGGAAGAAAAGAAAGGGGGGAGGGAATAAAGAAGAGGAGAAAAGGAAAGCAGGGGGAGGAAGGAAGAATGCTTAGCAGTTAAAAGCATGGCATCTAGACTGCTGAGGTTTGAATCTAACTCTGTGAAAGATAACTGTGTGATCTCAGGCAAGTTACTTAACCTGCTTGTGCCTTTGTTTCTTCATCCTGAAAATAGTAAAAATCATAGTACCTACTTCCTAGTGTTGAATGAGGAAAAACGATTAAATATTTGTGGTTTTAGAATAGTGCCTGTATAGATTAAGTACTCTATAAGCATTCATTAAATTTTAAAACATTTTAAAATGAAATATTTTGGGGGGGAGGGAAGTAAGAAATAATTATTGGGAAAGGTATCATTTTAGATCCTACTTGAAAAAGAGGTTGGGATTAAATAAATAATGATGGTAGAAGAAGGCCACATAGTATATTACAGAATATAATCAAAAAAATTAACAAAAAGACAGAGTGTCTGCAAGAGAGAAATGGGAAATAAGTCCAGAAAGTCATTTGCAGCCAGATCATGGAAAGCCTGGATGGGTCCACTAAGGTATTTGTACTTAGTTATATCAGCAGCACAGAAGCATTGACAGGTTTTGAAGAATGATTATGATCTTTCCTCCATTTTAGGAAATCTTACCTGGCTATGGTGTGAAAGGTAGACCAGGGGAGGGCGAAACACAGTGAGGTTGGCTAAACTTGTCTTGGCAAGAAGACCCCAACTAGAGCAAGTGTGGGACTGGAAGGAACAGATACATTTGAGAGCTATTTTGGGGTTAAAAGGTGTAGAACTTGGCAGTTGATCTGATGTGGAGTCCTGGGAAGAGCAGAGGGTCAGGGCAGAGAGCCTAAAACTACTCTGCTGGCCCAGCAGGTTGTTTCTACTAAGAGCAGGGAATGGGAACCCCGGGCACCAGGCCAGATCCCATCTGCCTTAAAGGGGACAAACTCATTGGTGTGGACCCCAGTCAGGGAAGTCTCCCAGACACCCTCGTCCAGCTGTGTTTGGGTACCCTGCCCGGGCCTCCCGTGTGCATGGCCTTGCCACGGTGTGTCAGAATATGAATAAATTCTCCATTTGCATTGCAATTCCTTGAGAACAAGGACTGCCTTTTTCTGTGCTGTTTTCCCACTCTGACCAGCTATATGGCCTTAGAAACATTATTTGACTTCTTGTTGCTCACTTTCCTGATAAGTTTAAAGAAGGTAATTTAAACTGCCATCTCACAGTCGTAATAGAAATGTTAAATGGGATAATATATTTAATGTGCTTTGTACAATGCCCACCACATTGCAAACACTCAATAATATCAGCTAATATTAGTATAGAAGCCAAATATATTTGTGAAACCAAAAAAATTAATGACATAAAAATATTTAAAGCTGAACTGGAATCAGAGGTCATCCTTGGGTCTATCAGTAGGGAAAAGTGGGGCAAAATTCTATATAGCAGTCAGAAAAGAACTAGACCTACAATAGCATTTGAGATTGATCTCAAAAATATAATGTTGAGGGCAAAAATAAGGAGCAGAAAGTTTTTAATCTTCCACACAAGATCACTTACTTTTAAAATATTAATTTTAAAGTATTAAAAGAGTATAAACATAATCACACTACATATTTCAAAAGGATATAAACATATCAATAAATGTTTGAAAGGTGGACTGAAGAAAATACATTAACTCTGCAGGAGTAAGTGGTTAAGGAGAGGATGAGAACAGGAGTGAAACTGGGAGTTTGTGGTAGGTTGAAACTGGCCTCCAAAGATATCAGGTCTTAATCACTGGAACATGGAAATGTTGCCTTATTTAGAAAAAAGGAGTAGAGGTGATTAAGTTAAGGATCTCGAGATGGGGAGATTACACTGGATTAAAATAGTTACTATCTGGCCCTTTGCAGAAAGATTGCGACTCCTGGTTCAGAATATGGCTATTGGTAAATAAGCTATGGACCATTTACTTCCTGAACTGTTTGGCAGCTTGTGATTGTTTGGAGCTGTATGTATTCCAGAAAAACATGTTTTTAAACTTAATTCATTCCTCTAGGTGTGAACCCATTGTAAGCAGAACCTTTTGATGTGGTTACTTGAATTAAAGTTTGGCTCAGAATTGGTTTTAATCCCATTCCTGGAGTCCTTTATAAGCAAAATGAAACTCAGACAAAAGAGAAAAAGCCACAGGAAGTAAGATATAAATTCATCAGAACTCAGAAGAGAATGGAGAGGCCCCAAAAGGCATCCATGTGCCCTGCCATGTGACAGAGGATCACCTGCAGCCAGTCCCAGAAAGCCAGTCTTTGGGAAGAAAGCATCACTGTGATGCCTCCTTGATTTGGATTTTGTCCAAGCCTCAAAACCATGAGCTAATAAAATCCCTTTGCTGGTACCCACTGCATGGTATTTACTTGAACAGCCGAGGAAACTAAAACACAGCAGTTGAAAATAAAATTTCATAGAGAGTTTACAAAAATTGGAAAAATGTCTCATGATATGAGAAAATAAGAGAATGTAAAATTGTAACAACTATGTAGTTGCAATTATGTGAAGAAAAACATCTAACAAAGGAATGGAAGGAGGTATAACAAAATGGTAGTGTTTTTCTTTGAGCAATGCAGAATACCTGTGATTTTAATTTTTGCCTCTATCTACTTTTCTATTTTTCTTCAATTTATGTTAATGAGCATACTTTACTTTATAATTTAAAAGTAAATATCAATTTAAAAATTGGACATATTAAAAAATTGAAACTAAAGAAATAAAATGAAACTCCAGAGCACTAGGAATTCACAAGCTCTTGAATTATGTGTATGATTCCATATTACAATGTCTTCAGCAAGCACTTCTTAGTTTAAGAAAGCTCCTACCCACTAGAGTTAGGGATCTTATTTCCATTCAGGTTTATATGGCAGGAGGAATTTTTTTTCCCTTTGCACCCCTTCTTGTGGAAGGACACATCTGCCTTTTTTTGGGGGGGGGGAGGGGGCATCCTGTCCCTATTCTAAAGAAAATAAAAGAAGAAGAGAATCCATGATAAAACAAAAAAAGAGAAAAATGAGCAAATGGCTAACTGTACCAGGACCAAGGCTGGACCTCAGAGAGCTTCTTTCCTTCTTTCCTTTATAATGTGCATGTGACTTAAAGCCATGTCCACGGGAAAATCAAATGAACCTATTTTGATTCATTTACTTATTTATTTTAATAAATGACAGTCTACACCAGAGAAGAAGCAGCAGAAGTGAGACCTTGAGGGCAGAGAAAACTGATTCCAGTTCTGTGTCTCTGTTCTTTTCTGAAGAGGACTCTCTATGGGCTAAAACTCCTACAGGAGCAAAGCAGAGATCTGTTTTTCATCATCCTCTGGACGTGTGAGTGAAATTAATTTAATAACAAACTCTCCACTCATCTAAATGTTAAGAGTTTAGCTAAAGGATTATGCTTAATTCAAAATCATCAAGTATTAAGAGCAGAGCAAGTAAGACACAAGTGAGAACCAAGTTAAACAAAAATAGTGAGGTCAGCCAGAGTAACTTCACCGCCCAAAATTACCTTCTATTACTGTAAGGCCTGGAAAAACTGCAGGATTAAACTTGTGAACTGCTTAGAGAATGCAATTGTTTCTTCCTAGCATCTCTTCGTTCCAATTGGACACAACTCTCTCCAAGTCACCAGGCAACCCTAGACTCTCATTCCCCAGCCTGTTCAATCCACACATGCAAAATATCATTACAGAGTGAAAATCAGATACCTGTGGGATTGGCTACATGGAAGAAAGAGTGAGAAGGGGGAAATGGTGGCTGCACAGACATATTACGGTCAGTTTGTCAATTGCCTGGCCACGTCTCATTTCTCAGCCCTATGAACAAATTAAACCTAATTCCCTTTTTTGGAAGTACCAAAAAGCAGCCACAGCTAAACCATCACAGTTGTTCTGTACATCTCTATTTCTTCATGAAAACACTGCCAAATGACAATGCGAGGCCTAAACTAGAAACCTGACCAGGAAGGACTTCGTTTATTCATCCAATAAATATTTGTTGAGTGCCTGTGCCACAGGGTTACAGCAGAGAAGAAAATAGAGGGAGATCCCTACCCTTGTGGAACTTAGATTCCATTACTGGGAAGATAAACACTAAATGGTAAAGATAGTAAGAAAATTGCAATATGTTGAAAGATAAGTGATATGGAAGAAAAGAAAAGTAAGAGAAGGTAAAGGGACTTAAGAGTACTTGTATGAGGGTACTGTTTTCATTATTAAACAGCATGGTCAAGATAGGCTCCATTGAGTAGGTGAGCAAAGACTTGAAGAAGTTTGAGGAAGGTAAGAAAGTAGCAGCTTCTCCTGCTAACAGCTAATCTTTTCAGATATTTCCCCCAGGGCCTCCATGGCAAAGCTATGAGGGTGCAATAAAGTCTGGCTTCTTTCCCCCATTTCAACAGAGAGTCTGTTTCAAGCCCAGATGGAAGCTGACCACTCAGTACAGGCTCCATGAGAGCAGGGACTTTCTTTTCTTCACTACAGTATCCCTAGGACCCCACCCATGGAAGATGCTTGTCTTAGTTGGCCAAAGGGCTGCCAATGCAAATTACCAAACCTGGGTTGGCTTTTATAATAGGAATGTTATTTAGGATAAAACCTTACAGTTCTGAGGCCATGAAATGTACAAATCAAGGCATTAGTAGAGATGCTTTATCACCAAACTCAGCTTCTGGTGATCCCGGTGTCCTGCCACATGGCAACCAAGCACATGGCAACCAAGCACATGGCAGGGCTCATCTCCTCAGTCTTGAGCTGCTCCATGAGCCCAGCCCCTCAAGGACCTTTTTCTGTGTCTCTGTTTTCTGCTGGTTCCAGACTCCCAGACCTCTCTCAGCCTCTCAGGCTTCTCTCCTTGAGCTCAGCTGTAGGCAAAACTGGAGTCCTCTCTCTCTCTACTTTATCCTTTCTCTCACATGGCAGAATCAACATGGTAGCTTCCTTCTTCTCTGTCTCTCTCTCTCTCTCTTTGTGTTTTGTTTATCTAAAGCCCGAGTAAGAAGGACTCAACCTGAATCATGCTTCACTGACATAGCCCAATCAAAAGAGTCTCACACCCACAGGAATGGATTAGTTCAAGAACATAATCTTTTTTGGGGATTCACTAAATTCAAACTGTCACAGCCCTCAATTAATATTTGGTGAATGAATGACTAAATGATCACCTATCTGCATCAGAGAGAATACAATTCAAGACAGAAGAAGAGGAGAAGCATTGAACCAATGTCCTAATTAGGCTGCATTTACTTCCTTAGCAGACACCCATTTTCCTGGCTCCTGTGACACATAGCAAGGCACATAGCGGTGTTGTCTGGTCTCTCCCTTCTCTTTTAGGTTTCATCCATCTCAGCTCCTTGCTTCTGTGACTTTCTTTCTCTCTTTGTATTCATTCCTTTTATAAAGGACTCCAGTAAGAAGATTAAGACCTCTCGTGAATGAGGTGGGTCACACTTAACTGAAGTAGCTCTTCAAAAGGTATTACTTACAATGGGTTTACACCCACAGGAATGGGTTAGATTTAAGAACGTGTTTTTCTGGAGGTACATAGAGCTTTAAACCACCACACTCTACCCTCTGGACCCCAAAAGACATGTTCTTTCCATATGCATATTCATTCCATCACAATATCCCAAAAGCCTTAAGTCATTTCACTAACAATGCTAAATACAAAGTCACTTCAAAATTGGTTATGGGTGTGGTGCCTCCGGGGTCACAATTTCCCTCCATCTGTGGACCTGTGAAACCTAGAGAACAAGTTATCTCCTTCTAATATACAATGGAGGGACATTCATAGGACAAATATTCCCATTCCCATAGGGAGAAATTGGAAGGAAAACAAAGGTCACTGATCCCAAACAATCCAAAGCCCTGCAGGGCACAAACCATTAGGTTTGAAGGTCTGAGAGTCATCTATGGAATGATTTGTCCTTTGGGCCTTATGGGGTGGCCCTTCCAAGTGCTTGTGCAGCCACATGGGTGGGTCTGCGCTCTTGGCCTGAAAAGTTGTCTTTGGTCCAGACCTCACCTTCTATTATCCTGCTCTTGAAGATTTTCCTGCAATCTGTTCTTTTTCTGTTCCTTTTAGTCCAGGCTGACAATGGTTACATTCATACAGATCTCGCAAAACATATCAGTTTTGTGTGTAGGGCACAGGGGTCCAAACTATCAGACAAAAGAAGTTTCCACAGATCCCTCCTGGATAACTGCATTTCCAGTCCTGACTTGCACTGAAATGGTTGACTGGATCTATGTTCAGTTAAACCCTCATATGGAGCACTATTCTCTGGGGACTTGCTTTCCAGAAACTCAGAATTTTCCAAACCATCAACTTCTGGTTTCTTTGTGCCCAGTTCAGTTCTCCGCTTATCCGTTTCCTCTTGCATTTTACTCTAAGCTGCAAGGAGAAACCAAGTTGCTTAGAAACCTCCTCAGCTAAATATCCAAGCTCTTCACTCTCAAATTATGGCTTCTATCTGACATCAGATCTCAATTTTGCCAAGTTCTCTGCCACAACAAAGATCGCCTTTCCTCTGGTTTCCAGTAACACATTCATCATTTCCGTCTAAGGCTTCATTGGAAGTACCTTTAGTGTCCATATTTCTACCAATAGTCTCTTCAAAGCCATATAGGCCTCTTCTATCAAGTACCTCACAATTCTTCTAGCCTCTATCCATTACCCAATTGCAAAGCCATTTCCACATTTTTGGTATTTGCAATAGCAACACCCCACTCTCCTGGTATCAAAATCTGTTTTAGTTTCCTATACTGCTTGAAACACCATGGAATGGGTTAGCTTAAACAATGGGAATTTATTCGTGCGTGGTTAGAGTCCAGAAAATTGTCCAAATCAAAGCATCCAGGAGATGCTTTCTTCCCGAAGACCGGCTGCCAGAGATCATTGGCTCCTCTTTCACATGACAAGGCACAAGGAGATGTCTGCTGGTTGATCATTCTCTTCCAGATTTTGTTGATTTCAGCTTTTGGCTTTCATGGCTTTCTCTCTCTCTCTGTATTCCTGCATTTTATAAAGGACTCTAGTAATAGGATTAAGACCTATCCTGAATGAAGTGAGACACACCTTAACTGAAGTTGCTTCATCAAAACGTCCTACTTAAAATGAGTTTACACCCATATGAATGGATTAGATTTAAGAACATGTTTTTCTGGGGTTCATCACATAAACAAGAAATTAACCTTTACCATGTGAGTCCACTAAGATTTGTGGCTGTTTTTTAGAGCAAGTTAGCCTATACTAAGTATACATGAATGAATCTAAAAAATAATAGCAGTAAGTAGGTTTCTGGGTTTCTAAGAAACATCAGAAGCTACATAAAAACCTCACTGGCCCATGCCTATATTTTTCAATTCCTGCCATTGGTATTGTCTTGATTGAAAACATGCAAAATTCTTGCAGGTGATGTCCAGCCTTTGGGGAGTTAGGAAACAGTCTCGTTTTGGCAATGTTGCCCCTAGAATACTGCAAATTCCAACGCGTTATATCACAAGAGCACAGTGAGTTAGGGAGGAGGAAGTCATCAGAGAGAAGGAGCTGCCTGTGCCTAATGCTTCTAATGTGCCTAATGCTGCAAATAAATAACTTGTGGCTCCCAGACAGTGTATGCACCATCTGCGTGTCCACAGAGATTGGTCTAAAGAGTGGGCCCCTGACCAGTCAGGGATAGTCAGAGGCTCTCCATGAGATTTCATGCTTTTAGGGTGACTCTCCCTTTCTCTAAGATTAGAAACTGCCTGGATCTTCCCATACCTTAGAATAGAGCCTACCTTAGAATGAAGACAACCCAGAGGAAAACAGATGTGAAAAATGGAGAGACAAAACCCTGCATGCAGTCTTTCCTTAAGATCTACCCAAGACCTTTCAGGAGTCTGAACAAGTAAATGCCTTTTTGCTGAAGTCATTTTGAATTGATTTACAATGAAAGATCCCTGACTTCAAACTTGTGCTTCAAACTCTAAGCCCTGCCTACTATAACAATATTTCATACCACCCCTTTCTGTCTGATAAGTGCTGTTCAATGAGCATTTCTTTATTTTTAAAAAGTAGTTAAAATTGCTGTGGTTTCCAGAATGTCATGACTTGAGATAATGGGCTATAAATTTAAGTGCTAACAAGGCATCTTAGGAATCATTATTTATAGGACACTAGAATAGAGGAATCTGGGTGTGTGAGAAAGGGAACAGAGAAGAGAAATACCAATAAAAGATGAGTTTAAAAATAGAGAGCTACAAGTAGACTATACGCAAAGAGACATCAATGTACTGGAAAGAGAATTGGGCTTATAGTCAAAGGCCTTGTGTACCTTGAGAAAATCACTTAAGTGTGATATGATAGAAGGACCCTGGGATTTGGAGCCAGATGATCCTGGCTCTGGCACTTCCTTACTGGGTTGCTTAAGGCAAGTAACAACCTAACTGAGCATCAAACTCTTATCTATGAAATGGGGCTAAAGATACTACTTGGCAAGATTAATACACAAATCAATGTGTGTCAGCACACTGTGAGTAAAGCAGCTATGACAATACCTGGCACATAGTAGGTACTCAATAAATGATAGTAAGAAGTCACCTTTGTTCTTATTGCTACTATTTATCCCTAAAGTCCTCAGCTTCTCCATTGTGAACTTTGGATACTAATCTTTGTTGGTAATCAGATTCCTTTGGAGATCAAAAAGATTATGCAACTTGGAAGTGGTTAGTGAATGGATATCAGATACAAAAGTAAAGAATTGTAATTAATATGACATATGATTGGAACGCTCATGAGACCCCCATATTCTGTGATTAAATATGGTCCTTTATAGCACCAGCATGTGAAGGGACCAGTCCCTGTTGAAAGCAAGAGGGAAGCAGCTCCAGTGTGAAGGTAGTTGCAGGTCCCTCCTGCCAGGTCAAAGCCGTGAGTGAGATCCCTGCAAGATCCCCGCCTCCAGCTCATGGTCAGGTCTGCACAGCAACAACTGGAACCGAATTAAGGGAACTGAGCCAACCACTGTCAGAAAAACAGAAGGTGCTCCAAGCAATAAGCAAATGTGCCTCTTTCATACATTGCCCCTGCTTTTGTATGTTAGAAACTGAAAGCAGCACAGTTGATACTGAAACGACATACACAGGAAAATCGTACCTGGTTCGCTTGGTGAATGTCTTGAATTATACCTGGTCACCACCTAAGTGGTAAGAAATTCTCCTGCTCTGCACTGCACCTTACTATAG
>JAQZBX010009159.1:0-46643 GCA_029593785.1 Cabassous unicinctus
ACCCAGGGATTCAAGGAGGCTGAAAGTGAATGGCTGGAAAACAATTTTACAAGCAAACAATAACCAAAAAAGGGCAGGAGTAGCTATCCTAATATCAGACAAAATAGACTTTAAATGCAAAACTATTGTAGTAGACAAAGATGAACACTATATATTAGTAAAAGGGGTAATCTCTCAAGAAGAGAGAACAATCATAAACATTTATGCACCTAATTGGGGTGTCTCAAAATACATAAGGCAAACTCTGGAAAAACTAAGTGGAGAAATAAATGCCTCTACAATTATGCTGGGGGACTTTAATATACCATTATCACCATTAGACAGAACATCTAGACAGAGAATCAATAAAGAAACAAAGACTCTGAATAATACATTAGAGGACCTGGACCTAATAGACATATACAGAACACTACACCCAAATACAGCAGGATTTACATTCTTCTCAAGGGCACATGGATCATATTCCAAGATATACCACATTCAAGGCCGCAGAGCAACACTCAATGAATTCAGAAAGATAGAGATTACATGAAGTAATTTCTCTGACCACAATGGTATGGAATTGGAAATCACTAAGGGTCAGAGAAACAGATAAAGCACAAAGATATGGAAGTTAAACAACACACTTTTAGACAAACAGTGGGTCAAGGAGGAAATCTCAAAAGAAATCAGTAACTACCTTGAAACTAATGAAAATGTCAACACAAAATATCAAAACCTATGGGATGCTGCGAAAGCTGTGCTGAGAGGGAAGTTCATAGCCATAAATACATATATTTAAAAAAGAAGGAGCTAAAATTGAAGACCTAACTGCACACTTGGAGGAATTGGAAAAACAACAACAAACTAAACCTAAAGGAAGTAGAAAGAAGGAAATAACAAATATTAGAGCAAAATGAAATGAAATAGAGAATAAGAAAGCACTAGAAAAAATAAACAAAACCAAAAGCTGGTTCTTCGAGAAGATCAATAAAATTGACAAACCCTTAGCCTGACTAGCAAAGAAAAAGAGAACAGATGCAAACACACAAAATAAGTAATGAGCAAGGATATATCACTACTGACGCCACAGAAATAAAGAGTATCATAAGAGGATACTTTGAAAAATTATATGCCAACAAGAATGATAATTTAGAGGAAATGGACAAGTTTCTAGAAATTCACAAACAGCCTACATTGATGAAGGAAGAAATTGATGAACTAAACATTCTAATTACAAGTAAAGAGATAGATTCAGTCATCAAAAACCTCCCAACTAAGAGGAGCCCAGGACCAGATGGCTTCACAGCTGAATTCTACCAAACATTCCGGAAAGAGCTAACACCAATTCTACTTAAGCTCTTCCACAAAATAGAAGTACAAGGAATATTGCCTAATTCATACTATGATGCCAACATTACTGTAAAACCAAAACCAAACAAAGATACCACAAGAAAGGAAAATTACAGAACAATTTCTCTAATGAACCTAGATGCTAAAATCCTCAACAAAATACTTACTAATCACATTCAACAACATATCAAAAGAATTATACACCATGACCAAGTGGGTTTCATCCCGGGTATCCAAGGATAGTTCAATATAAGAAAATCAATCAATGAAATACACCACATAAACAGACTGAAAGAAAAAAATCACATGATCATCTCTATAGATGCAAAAAACCATTCGAGAAAATACAGCATCCTTTCCTGATAAAAACACTACAAAAGATAGGAATACAATGAAACTTTCTGAATATGATAAAGGGTATATATGACAAACCCAAAGCTAACATCATCTTCAATGGTGAAATCCTAAAAGCCTTCCCTCTGAGATTGGGAATAAGACAAGGATACCCACTATCACCACTCCTATTTAACATTGTCTTAGAAGTACTTCCTTGAGCACTGAGGAAACAAAAACATATAAAGGCATCCAAATTGGAAAAGAAGGAGTAAAAATTTCCTTACTTGCAGACGACATGATCCTATACGTAGAAAGCCCTGAGAAATCTACCACAAAGCTTCTAGAACTTATAAAGGACTTTAGTAATGTCGCAGGCTATAAGATCAATGCTCAAAAATCAGTAGCATTTCTGTACACAAATAATGAGCAATCTGAGGAGGAAATCAAGAAAAAAAATTATCATTTACAGCAGTAACTAAAAGAATCAAATACCTAGGAATAAATTTAACTAAAGATGCAAAGAACTTATATACCAAAAACTACACAATACTGTTAAAGGAAATCAAAGAAGACTTAAATAAATGGAAGAATATTCCCTGTTCATGGATAGGAAGACTAAACATCATCAAGATGTATATCCTACCCAAACTAATCTACAGATTTAATGCAATCCCAATAAAAATCAACACTGTATTTTTTCAAGAACTGGAAAAACTAACTACAAAATATATTTGGAAAGGTAAGAGGTCCCGAATCACCAAAGACATATTGAAAAAGAAAAATGAAGTTGGAGGTATCACACTACCTGACTTTAAAACATACTACAAAGCTACAGTGATCAAAACTGCATGGCATTGGCACAAGGATAGACATACTGACCAACGGAACCAAATCAAGAGTTCTGATATAGATCCTTGCGTATACAGTCATCTGATATATGACAAGGCCACCAAGCCCACTCAGTTGGGAGAGAATGGCCTCTTCAACAAGTGGTGCTTGGAGAACTGGATATCCATATCCAAAAGAATGAGAGAGGAACACCATCTCACTCCTTATACCAAAATCAACTCAAGATGGATCAAAGATCTAAATATAAGAGCCAAAACCATAAAGACCTTGCAAGATAATGTAGGGAAGCATCTACAGGACCTTGTAATAGGAAATGGCTTCATGAACTTCACATTCAAAGGGAAAACAGGGGGAAAAAATAGATAAATGAGATCTCCTCTAAATTAAAATCTTCTGCACCTCAAAGGACATTATCAAGAAAATAAAAAGGCAGTCTACCCAATGGGAGAAAATATTTGGCAACCATATATCTGATAGGAGCCTAATATCCTGCATATATAAAGAAACAGTACATATAAAAAATAAAAAGACAAACAGCCCATTTAAAAAATGGGCAAGTGACCTGAAAAGACACAACTCCAAGGAAGTAATACAAATGGCTAAAAAGCACATGAAAAAATGCTCAACATCGCTAGCTACTAGGGAAATGCAAATCAAAATTACAATGAGATACCATCTTACAACCAATAAAATGGTGGCTATTAAAAAAACAGCAGAGTATGATTGTTGGAGAGGATGTGGAGGAATAGGAACCCTCATCCACTTCTGGTAGGATTGTGGAATGGTCCAGCCACTGTGGAGGACAGTTTGGCAGTTACTCAGAAAAATAACAATAGATTTTCCTTATGATCCAGAGATTCCACTGGTGGGTGTATACACAGAAGAATTGAAAGCAAAGACATGGACAGATATATGCACACCAATGTTCATGGCGGCATTGTTCACTATTGCTAAAAGTTGGAATCAACCCTAGTGCCCATCAACAGATGAATGGATAAACAAAATGTGGTACATACATACACTGGAATATTACTCAGCTGTAAGAAGGAATAAAGTGCTAACACAGAGAATAACATGGATGAATCCTGAAGACCTTATGTTGAGTGAAGCAAGCCAGGCATTGAAGGATGAACAACATATGACCTCACTGATTTGAATTGAGGAAAGTGAGAAGTCTCAGAGAACCATTGTCTGAAAGTTAGGTTAACAAGAGAGAGAAAGTGAAGGTTGTGTGCCATCACCCATACGGACATAATCTGTGGTAAAGAGATAGAGTATAGTTGCCTATTGAAGGATAAGACAGGTGGGTAGTGATATTACTGGGTTTGGTGGTGCAGCATTGACAGGTGGGTATATTAGAAAGGGCTGGTTAGAATACCCAAAATACTGGGGGGAGAGATGGGAGAGAGACCAGGTGAACACGGGATTTGTGGGTATGAGGTTGAAAGTGCAGGAGTGAGAATGCTCCTATTGCAATATGACAAGGTAGTGTCACTGGTTTAGGGTGTTGGTTGGGGGGCATTCAGGATGGGGTGCATCTGGAGTAGGCTTCTGGGGAGTGTGTGAGTGTTCATCCTGTCATAATGTGTTGTATTGGGGAGTGGAGACCTACAAGGTGAGTGGGAAGGAGATGGACCCCCATCTTTGGGAGGACTGATTCACCCAGAAAGAGACAGGTGATCGTCTCTTATGAGCAAGGGTGGTTCCTAATAGGGGAGGACAATCAGCATGTCAATACCTCTTGTAGCATGTAACTATGAACCTTGTCATCCAATGAGTCAAGACAGGTGGGTGTCATGTGCCCCTGGGAGATGGGGAGGGAGGAAAGGAATAGATCAAACAGGGGCTATTTACTGGTCAGGGGAAATGTTTTTCATTACCTTACAGTGATGGACACAGGACATGGTAAATATCATAAAAAAATATTAAACTGTACCATCTAAATTGTAAACTATACTGTAAACCATTGACAATGTTTAGCAGCTATGTTTCACTATCTGTATAACAGTTATAACAATGCTACCATCCACATACAAAAAGGTTTTAATATGGGGTGAGGAAAGGGGGAGGAGGTTGGGTATATAAGAGTCTCTAATATTCTGTGTGTGACTTTGCTGTGATCTAAAATTTCTTTGAAAATTAAATGAAAATTTGGGAGACACTGGGGAGTGAGAGGGGGGAGGTACCACGGTACAAACTGGACAGCCAATAATGCAGTGATAAAAGGAAAAATGGTTTAAAATTTTTTTTAATTTTTTTGTTTTTTCCCATTTTTTGAATATCCCAATCCTTTAATTTTATTTTTAGTGTTTTTTTTTAAGTTTCCATGTATTTTATCTCTTATATTTAAACTTATCATTATTATTTCATTTACCTATTAATTGTATTTGGCTATTATATGGGCTTCATCTTTAAGAAAGGTTTGGATCACAGAAGGTTTACAATGGGGGCAGGAGAGTATCATTGATGGGGGGTGTCTGGGATGGGGGTTTAATGGGAGGAAGTTCACTTGCATATTCATAAAAGATATACAAAATTGTTCAAATGATCAAGGGGTCAGGCATGGTCACAGTGGGTGGAGAATCACTCAGCAAATGAGAGAATACTGAATTCCCAGCCCAGAGAGCTCTGCCACATTCTCCAATGGAGCAGCAACAGTCCCCCAAGTGCAGGGGCAATGTCTGGCAAAGGAGGATGGTCCACTATTGGGTTCTTGTTATTGATGACTAGCCTTACGAGTCTTTGCTATTGTAATTGAAAATTATCCTACTGTTATGGGGTGCCTAAGGGTTGCCACTTGAGATCCTCCTTGTTGCTCCAATGTGGTCTCTCTCTAAGCCAAACTCAGCATATGAATGCATGCATTACCTTCCCCCCAGCATGAGACATGACTCCCGGGGATGAGCCTCCCTGGCAACAATGGATTAATAACAAGTGCCAACTGGCAATATGACTGGAAAAAGACCTTGAATAAAAGGGGGAAAAGGTAAAGACAAATGAGTTCATACGGCTAAGAGACTTCAAAGAGAGTCAGGAAGTCATCCTAGAGTTAATGCTTACGCACACCTCAGTAGGATCTCATATAACACCAAAGTGTATATCACCCCAAACAGAGGGGCTCCTGAGGGCTCTGGAGACACCCAGGTCCTATATAAGGGGGAATAGTTCCAGAGATTGATGCCTTATCAGTGGGTTATACTTTGGAATCTGTGATCCTGAGAGTGACAGAGTTGGACTCACATAAGTTCTCCCTGCACATGTCTCATCAGTCTCTTCTATTCAAACCTGTATGTGGTGCTGGAGTTTGTAGGTGTACTTCCAGAGACTGGAGACTTTGGCCTGCCCATGTGCCAGCTGTGCCTAGAATCTCTGTGGAGTTGTAACTCCTACTCTACAGCTCAATGGACTCGCCCAAGTCACCTGGCGAGGAGATGATGATGGACAATGGTCATCCCAGGGAATGGATAGAGTCTGCAGCTGCAGGCAAGATAATCCCATCCATCTTATCCATGGGATATAAGCTCCCTCTCATTTGGAGGTGGAGTGGACATCACCATCCCAGACTCCTCAGGATTAGGGGAAGAGCTATGGACTAGAGTGGCATTACTGGTATTCTATTGTAGACATATTGTGATTTAAGCCGTGGAAGAAATTACAACACTGATGTGGAGCCAGTGGCCACTGGACGCTTTTGGAGCAGGCAGATGGAAAAGCAATTGTAATACAGGGGCTTTTTCAGGACTTGGGAATTATCCTGAGTGACATTACAATGACAGATATAGGCCATTTTATATCAGCATATAACATGCAGAACTGTGTAAGAGAGAGTGTGGTCTACAATGTGAACTATGGTCCATGCTTAGTGGCAAAGTCCCAGAATGTGTATATCCATTGCAGGTGATGTGCCACACTAGTGAAAGATGTTTATGTGGGAGGTTGTGGGAGGTGTGGGAGGTTGGGAACATGGGAATCCCTGTAATTTTTGTGTAACATTTATGTAATCTAAGCATCTTTTAAAATATTTTAAAAAAAGAAGAAAATGTGAGGAATTATAAACAAACATACAGAAAAATGTAAATTAAACATTGAATACTTAGATTCTAAAAAAAATAAAAGTAATAAGAGGAGTCCCAGGAAGATGGTATAAGAGTAGGCAGGCAGGGCTCAACTCCCTCACAAAACAATGGAGAAAGTGCCAAAAGCTGTTTGAGGGATAGGCTTTGGGGGTTAGCAGACCAGGATAGTGCTGCACAACTTCCAGGAGGGTGAGGAACAGAGAGACAAAGAACATGAAACAAAAATATGAGTTACCAAGCCCCCACAGCAGCTGGGAAGGGCTCCCCTGCTCCACCTCTAAGATATTAACCTGGGGTAAAACCCCATCTAGGCTCACTGCAGCCGACTGAGAGGGGAACAGACATCTTCCTCCATGTCAGCTGTTACAAGGCAAAAGGGAAAGGTAATAGGGGGGCTTCTCTTCAGGGAATTTCGCTAGTAGAACCTACTTTGAATCTCAGCTATGGCCAACAAAAACAAAAGAAAGCAGAGATTGAAACACTTCATTGAAAAGGTGCACCAATGATTGCCATCTGCTGGCTGGTCTGGAATTTGCATGGCCAAAAATTGATTTTGAGTCTCTCTGTACCCTGACTCCTGGGAGAAAATCTGTGCCCCATTGCTGAGTCCCTGGCCCAATTTTGATAACTTAAGCATGGCAAATTTTAAAACTTTGAATAAGTTGAACCAAATACCAAAGAAGAGCTATGCATAAAATCAATAGGCAAGAAAGAAAATTTGACTATCAGAGTAAATTCACCAATATATTCAGATGCCTAGACATCAGCAAAAAATTACAAGCCATACTAAGAAACAGAAAGAGATGGCCCAGCCAAAAGTACAAACCAAATATCCTGAAAAGATACAGGATATAAGAAAAGTAATCAATGATAATCAAATAATTATCCTAAATCAATTCAAAGAATTGAAGAAAATTTGGCTAAAAAGATAAGGGGTATTAAGAAGACACCAGAGAAGCGGATGTGAGTTCCTGCCTACCACATGGGAGGTCCATGGTTTGGTTCCCAGGGCCTCCTAAAGAAGACTGTGAGCTGGCATGATGGGCAGGTATGGCAATCTGATGCAACAAGAAACACAAGAAGAAAAACATGAGAGACACAAAGCAGGGAGCAGTGGTTCCCAGTGCCTCCTAAAGAAAAATGAGCAAGACAGCGAGCTGACACGACAGGCAGGTGTGGCAAGCTGACACAATAAGATGATACAACAAGAGACACAAGAAGAAAAAACATAATGAGAGACACAACAAAGCAGGGAACAGAGGTGGCTCAAGCGATTAGGTACCTCCCTCCCACATCGGAGGTCCTGGGTTTGGTTCCATGCCCCCTAAAGAAACAAGGAGAACAGACACAGCAAGTGCAAACAATGAGGGAGTGGGGAGAAATAAATAAATAAATCTTAAAAAGAAAAAAAAGAAGACACTGGTTGAGCATAAAGAAAAATTTGAAAGCCTGCAAAGAAAAGTTATAGAGCTTATGGGAATGAGAGACACAATGGATAAGATTAAAAATAAATAAGAGGCCCAAAAGAGCAGATGTGAATTGCTCAAAGACAGAATTAGTGATTTTGAAGACGGAACATCTAAACTGGAAAAGACAGAGGAACAGTAAGGGAAAATAATGGAGAAAATGGAACAGGGTCTCATGGAATTGAATGACAACACAAAAGTAGAAGCATACGCATTATCGGTGTCCAGAAGGAGAAGAGAATGGAAAAGGGGCAGAAAGAATATTTGAGGAAATAATGATGAAAAACTTCCCAAAACATATGAAAGACATAAATATCAATATCCAAGAAGGGTGATGCACCCCAAACATAATAAATCTTAGTAGACCTACCTGGAGATAACTACTATTCAGAATGACAAATAATGGAGATAAAGAGAGGACTCTGAAAGCAGCAATAGAAAAGCAAAGCATCACATACAAGGGAACCTTGATGAGATTAAGTGCTGACCTCTCATCAGAAACCACAGAGAAGAGAAAAAAGTGGTATGTGTTTAAGGTACTGAAAGAGATAAACTTCAAGCCAAGAATTCTGTATCCAGCAAAAAAATGTTCTTCAAAAAAGAGGGTGAGTTTAAAGTCTTCACAAACAAAAACTGATAGAATATGTTACTAAAAGATCAGACTTACAAGAGATACTAAAGGGAGTGCTACAGCCTGAAAGAAAAAAATAAGGGCAAGAGACTTGTAGAAGAGTATAGAAATGAAGATTATAGGAAGAGTAAATTAAAGGGTAAAATGACAGACAATAGTAATATATGACAATAGACAATATGCCAAAGAACAGAATGGATGAAGTAATGCCTTTAGAGAAATAACATTGAATGTTAATGGCTTGAACTCCCCAATCAAAAGACATAGACCGATAGAATGGACAAAAAAGATATGAGCCACCTATTTGTTGTCTACAAGAGACTGACCTCAAATGTAAGGACACAACCAGGTTAAAAGTGAAAGGTTGGAAAAAGATATTCCATGCAAAGAGTAACCAAATGAGAGCTGGAGTAGCCATACTAACATCGGACAAAATAGATTTTAAATGCAAAACTATTAAAAGGGATGGAGGAGGTCATTACATAATAAAAAGGGCAATTCAACAAAAAGAAATAACTATACAAAATATTTATACACCTAACCCGAGTGCCCCAAGATACAAGAGGCACACAGTGGCAAAACAGAAGGGAGAATAATAGTTGGAGACTTCAATACATCACTCTCAGTATTGGATAGAACATTTGGACAGAGGATAAAGAAACAGAGAGTTTGAATAATATGATAAGTGAACTAGACTTAACAGACAATTATAGAGAATTGGACCCTACAACAGCAGGTTATACATTCTTTTCAAGCACTCATGGATCCTTCTCCAAGATAGACCATATGTTGGGTCACAAGAAAAGTCTCAATAAATTTAAAAAGATTCAAATTACACAAAAACACTTTCTCATTAATATACTGAGATTAAACAACATACTATTAAGTAATCAATGGGTCAAATAAATTCCAAGAGAATTTAGCAAATATCTTGAGATGAATGAAAATGAGAACACAACATATCAAAACCTATGGGACACTGCAAAGGCAGTGCTGAGAGGGAAATTTATAGCCCCCAATGTTTACATTAAAAAATAAGAAAAAGCTAAAATTGATTATCTAACTGCACACCTGGAGGAACTAGAAAAAGAACAGCAAAATAATAGCAAACCAAGCCAAGGGAAAGAAATAGTAAATATCAGAGCAGAAATAAATGAACTCAAGAACAACAACAACAACAACAACAGAAACAATAAAGAGAATCAAGTAAAACAAAAGTTGGTTCTTTGAGAAGATCAACAAAATTGACAAACCCTTATGTAGGCTGACAAAGAAAAAAAGAAGAGGCAAATATATAAAATCAGAAAAGAGATGGGGAACATTACCACTGACCCTGCAGAAATAAAAGAGATCATAAAAGGATACTATGAACAACCATATGCCAAAAAACTAGACAATGTAGATTAGATGGACAAATTCCCAGAAACACATGAACCACCTAAACTGACCCTAGAAGAGATAGAAGACCTTAATAAACCAATCACAAGTGAAAAGATTGAAACAGTCATCAAAAACCTCCCAAAAATGAAAAGCCCAGGACCAGGTGGCTTCACCGGTGAATTCTACCAATCATTCAAAGATGATCTAATACCAATCTTGCTCAAGCTCTTCAAAAAAAACTCAACAGGAAAAATAGTTACCAAACTCATTCTATGAAACCAACATCACCCTAATACCAAAATCAGATAAAGATACTATGAAAAAAAGAAAATTACAGACCAATATCTCTCATGAATATAGATGCAAAAATCCTCAACAAAAATACTTGCAAACCAAATCCAAAAACACATTAAAAGAATTATACACCACGATCAAGTGGGTTTTATTCCAGGTATGCAAGGGTGGTTCAACACAAGAAAATCAATTACTATAATAAACCACATTGAAAAATGTAAGAAAATTCATATGATCCTCTCTATTGATGCAGAAAAGATATTTTACAAGATACAGCACTCTTTCTTGATAAAAGCACTCCAAAAGGTAGGAATAGAAGGAAGATTTCTCAATATGGTAAAGTGGATACATGAAAAACCTCCAGCTAGCATTGTATTCAATGGTGAAAGACTGAAAGCTTTCCTGCTAAGATTAGGAACAAACCAGGATGCCCACTGTCACCATTGTTATTCAATACTGTCCCAGAAGTTCTAGCTAGAGCAATTAGGCTAGAAAGAAATAAAAGACTCCCAAATAGGAAAAGAAGTAAAACACTCACTATTCATTGATGTTAAGATCCTATAACTAGAATCTACTGAAAAATCCACAATAAACCTACTAGCACTAATAGACGAGTTCAGCAGTGTGGTGGGATACAAGATTAATATGCAAAATCAATAGCGTTTCTATACACTACTGATGTGCAATCTGAGGAGGCTATCAGGGAAAAATCCATTTATAATAGCAACCAAAATAGTCAAATATTTAGGAATTAACTTAACCAAGAACATAAAGGACCTGTATTCAGAAAGCTAGAAAACAAATCTAAAAGAAATCGAAGAAGACTTAAAAAAATGGAAGAACATTCCGTGTTCATGGATTGGAAGACTAAATATCGTTAAGATGTCAATTCTACCCATACTGATTTACAGATTAAATGCAATCCTAATAAAAATCCCAACAGCCCTTTTTTTCAGAAATGGAAAAGCCAAATATCAAATTTGTTTGGAAGGTTGATGGGCCCCAAATAACCAAAATTACCTTTAAAAAGAAGAATAAAGTTGGAGGAATCTCATTTCCTGTCTTTAAATACTACTACTCAGCTACAGTGGTTAAAAAAAAAACAAAAAAAAAAACAACAGCATGGTACTGGCATATAGACAGACACATTAATGAATGGAACCGAATGGAGAACTCAGAAATAGACACTCATGTCTACAGACAAGTGATTTTTGACAAGGAAGTCAAGCCTTCCAGCTGGGCCAGAATAGTCTATTCAACAAATGATGCTGGAAGAACTGGATAGCCATATCCAAAAGAAAGAAAAAGGGCCCCTATCTCATGCCTTACACAAAAATTAATTCAAAATGGATCAAGGACCTAAGTATAAAGTTGACAACCATAAAACTGCTAGAAGTAAATGTAGGAAAACATCTTCAAAATCTTGTGATAGGTGATAATTTCTTAAAGAATACACTCAAAGCATAAGTAACAACAACAAAAGAGATAAATTGGACCTCTTCAAAATTAAACACTTTTCACCTCCAAGGACTTTGTCAAAATGGTAAAAAGGCAGCAGACTCAATGGGAGAAAATATTTGGCATTTACATATCCGATAAGGGTTTAATATCCATGATATATAGAGATCATACAACTTAACAATAAGAAGACAAAAATAGGGAAAAGACTTGAAAAGACAATTATCCAAAGAAGAAAAACAAATGGTGAAGAATCACATGAAAAAATGTTCAACATCACTAGCAATTAGGGAAATGCAAATCAAAACTACAATGAGATATCATTTTACACCTATGAGACTGACCACTATTAAAAAGTTGGAAAACTATAAATGTTGGAGAGGATGTGGAGAGACATCTTCACTGTTGGTGGGAGTGTAGAATGATACCACCACTGTGGAGGACTGTTTGGCAGTTCCTAAGGAAGCTGAATATAGACTTGCCATGTGATCCAGCAATGCCATAACTAGATATATAACCAGAAGAACTGAGAGCAGTGACACAAATAGACATATGCACACCAATGTTCATAGCGGCATTATTGACAATTGCCAAAAGTTGGAAATAACCCAGGTGTCCATCAACCAATGAATGGATAAACAAATTGTGGTGTATACACATGATGGAATATTATGCAGCAGTAAGAAGAAATGAAGTCATCAAGCATATGACAACATGGATCAACCTGGAAGACATTATGTTGAGTGAAGCAAGCCAGACAGAAAAATACAAATACTTTATGATTGCTCTATTATGAACTAAATATATTATGTAAATTCATGAAACTAATAATTAGAAAATAGATCACCAGAAAATAAAATGAGGGCAGAGAATGGAAAGTGTATTAATCAGCCAAAGGGGTGCTAAGCAAAATACCAGAAAATGGTTGGTCTTTATAAAGGGTATTTATTTGGGATAGAAGTCCATAGTTACCAGGCCATAAAGCTTAAGTTTCTTCCCTTACCAAAGTCCATTGCCACGTGTTGGAGCAAGACAGCTGCCGACGTTTGCCAGGGTTCAGGCTTCTTGGGTTCCTCTCTTCCTGGGGCTGCGTTTCTCTCTGGGCTCAGTGCCTCTGTTTCCTCCACAAGGTCAGCTGTAGACTATGAGGCTCTCTAGGCTTTGCTTCTCTCCACAAGGCCAGCTGTAAACTCTCAGGAGAATGGCTCATCTCTATCCCCGGGCCTTCTCTCCTTCCTCACGACCAAGCTCCTCCATCTGCGTGCCTCCCCAGTTCCAGAATCAATACTCCAACATCAGAACTGCTTCAACACTGTCCTTTGCCACGCCTTTTATCTTCGATTCCCCCACACACCAAGGGATGGGGCTCAATGCCCTGCTGACATGGCCCAATCAAAGCCCCAATTATAACTTCATCATGCCCAGATGAACAGATCAGTTTACAAGCATAATCTAATATAAATTTTTGGAATTCATAATTACATCAAACTGCCAAATGGCTACGGAAAGCTGATGGTTAATCTGTGCAGAATTGGTTAAAAGGTTATTTGTAAATCTTTAGAAATAAATGGAAATGGTGAGAGCACATCATGGTGTCTGTGACTAGCAAAACTATTATATGGGTATGACAGTGGTTGAAAGGGAAAGTCTAAGGACATGAATATTACTAGAAGGAAAGCTAAAAATTGTAAAATGGGACTGTACAACATAGTGAAAGCTCATGTAAAATATGAATATTCATGATATTGCATACATAAGACAGTTTTTACAAAATATATATACAAATATACTAATGAGAAGGAAACAATTGCAGCTATGTATGGCAAGTGAAGCATAGAGAGATTGAGATGCAATGATTGTTTGGTTGGTTTTGTTTTTTTATTATTATTATTACCAGAATAATGAAAATGCTCTAAAAATGATTGATGTGATGAAAGCACGACTATGTGATTATACCAAATACCATTGTTTGTACACTTTCAATGGATTTATGCTTTACAATTATGCATCAATAAAATTGATTTGTTCTTTAAAAAGTAATAAGAAATATCTGAAAATAGTTTTTAAAATGTTTATTTAACCCAGTTATTACCAAAAAGATTTTAATTTCTGTATCTCAAGCTAGCTACATTTAAAGTGCTCAATAGCCAGCAATGACTACCATATTGGACAGCACAGGTCTAGGGCATGACCTAAATATTATATTTACTTTGAAATCCCAGGTGGATTTGATCTATACTCAGAGGTGAGAAAAATACTCTCTTCTGGAGCATACAAATTTAAGATGCCAGAATCCAGCTAATTCCAATATTTAATTGAGAGTCTTTTGAACAGTTGTGTTATATTATGTCTTTTGTGCATTAAAGGGCAGGTTGTACAGATTTCTTACTTGGATCTTGTAGCAGTTTGATATTGTGTATCAATTCCAAAAATAGACATTGGATTATGTTTGTGAACTGGTCTGCTCCTCTGGGCATATTAGATTTTATTGGATTCAGAGGTTTCACTTTTACTTGATTAAATAATGATTAAGGCTTTGATTGGTCCATGTCAGTAGGATGTTGAGTCCCTGCCCTCTTGGTGGGTGGGTTCTCATGAAAAAACTGCACCTCAAAAGAAGGGAGGTTGGAGTTTTGAGATGGAGTCCAGGAAGTAAACAGGGAAAAGACCTGAGCAGCTGAGCCCAGAGAGAATTGAGCCCTGGAGAAAGAGACAAAGCCTAGAGAGCCTGATGGTCTATAGTTGACCTTGTGGAGAGAAAAGAGCAGCTGAGCCAGGAGAGAAATGAGACCTGGTAGAGAGACAAGACTTATCCCAGCCTACAGCTGATAGTGGAAGAAGCTGGGACCACAGAGCCTTAAGATGAAGAGGAACGCTGAATGTTGGCAGCCATGTTGCTCCAACACATGGCAACAGACTTTGGTGAGAGAAGTGACTTATGCTTTATGGCCTGGTAACTGTAAGGTTCTATCCCAAATAAATACCTTTTATGAAAGCCAACAGATTTCTGGTATTTTGCATCAGCACCCCTTTTGGCTGACTAAAACAGATCTTCAGCACCCTTGAGTTCACCTGTAGAATGTCTCTCAGGTGGGGCTTCAGTATTTTAATCTTGGAAACCAGATTCCTCAGCTGCACCTTGGACCTGATGTCATTCTTCTGAGAGACAACAGAACAAAAAGGGCACAATAAACCTTCCCCATAGGCTTCCTTCTTCAGTAAATTAATGCAGTTCAGGCAGCAGTCATGTCCATATTTCATGGGTTTTTCAGACAATCCATTCAGATGGGACATGTACTTGCTCCTTTAAGTTATTCAGCCATGGTCAAGGTCTAGGGAAAATGTGCATGATAATGGAGTTTGAATGAATTGAATATCATATAGCTTGGGCATTTTTCATCTTACATGCCTAGAGAAATTGTATACCCTCTATGTGCAATCCCTAGTACTAGGAAATAGAGATAA
Source organism: Cabassous unicinctus (assembly GCA_029593785.1). Taxonomy (NCBI): domain Eukaryota; kingdom Metazoa; phylum Chordata; class Mammalia; order Cingulata; family Chlamyphoridae; genus Cabassous; species Cabassous unicinctus. Next base: position 15,288 of record JAQZBX010009159.1, read on the forward strand.
AAAAACAAATACAAATATAAAGACTTATACTTCTGAACTTTAAAAAAATATATTAAACTTTATTTTTGAAGAGGTTTTAGATCACAGAAAAGTTACATCGAAAGTATGAGGGATTCCCATGTATCCCCCTCCCTCTCCCACATCATCCCCTATTTTTTAAAATGTAGCAGTACAATTTATTATGCCATATCTGTAAAATCCACTCATTAAAAAAACACACATTTTTTAAAAAATGACTCACTTGTGGTAAGGACTAACCTACCTACAGTAATAGTCTAAAAAAATAAAACTATCATTGTGACATTTGTCAGTAGTTCACACATCTAACAAATACTGAAGGAGGCAATTACCTTTGTTAAACTTCTTTAAAGCCAAAAACTTAAGCACAAATCAGAATTAAGAGAAACTTCAGAATGTTCATATTTGCACACATTTTTGGCTGAACTTTCAAAGATAAGAGTAAGACAAACTTACTCTATAGAAGCAAGGAAAACAGTGAATAGTAACAGCAGTATATTTCTAGGAGAGAAAGCAATCACTTATTTCATTTATCATAAAACAAAAGTCAATTAGTCAACATTTTAATAACACTGACCAAGTTATTTACTATTCAAGAATTTGCTTTTCAAATTGTGTCTTTAAAATGTATCCATCCATATATTTGGATTAAATTAAATTTATACATCATTTAACTATACACAAAACATTGTGCTCAGAATTCTAAACTTAAGTATAAACCATAACTTATCAAAGCATAGTCCAAATACTATATATTAATGCTACCATTTAGATTTATATGCTTCATCTAAAAACTTATTTTATGAACAGGAATTTTGCCCTGTTTCTCCAGAATAAATATCCCTATGTCTAAAACTTTAAATGAATCTGTCAAAAAAGATTCAAATAATTCATGCTACGCATTTTCCTTCATTGGGCTTTGATAAAAGCAGAGCCATCTGGTGTTGGAGCTTCCTTCTCAGTTACATTCTCTGCAGACCCAGAAGCAGACACAATAACCATTGTTTTCCTTTGTTGAAGCTGTCTTCTGTTTCTCAGCAATAGCTGCACAAACAGCAACAATCTCATCGCTCTCAGACACATAGTCAGGAATTGACTTTGGTGAGAAATCTGTTACCTCTGCTCCTGATTCACTCTTTTTAATCCTCTGTGCCACTTTCTGCTGCTCCTGCAGTGTTCTTGCCCAAGAAAGGTCTTCTTTCCGTATTTCAGGGTTCATTGGATAGATGTGAAGGGCTACTTGAAAACTTTGAATTGCTTCATCCATTTTGTACTTCACCTCTCTGTTGTCATATTGTTCTATTGTCAGTCTTCTTATCCTTTAGTTTACCCTTCCTAATAGTCTTCATTTCTAAACTCCTCTCCAAATCTCTCAGGTTGCAGCACCCCCTTTTTAGTATCTCTTGCAAATCTTGTCTTTTGGTAGCATACTCTATCAGTTTTTGTTTGTCTGTGAAGACTTTGAACTCACCCTCATTTCTGCAGGACACCTTTGCTGGATACAGAATCCTTGGCTGGCAGTTTTTCTCTTTCAGTACCTTCTCTCCTCCATGGCTTCTGATGAGAGGTTGGCAGTTAATCTTATCGAGTTTCTCTTGTATGTGATGCTTTGCTTTTCTCTTGCTGCTTTCAGAATCCTCTCCTTATCTCCAATATTTGCCATTCTGAATAGTAGGTGTCTCGGGATAGGTCTATTCGGATTTATTCTGTTTGGGATGCATTGTCCTTTTGGATATTGATATTTATGTCCTTCATAAGGGTTGGGAAGTTCTCAGTCATTATTTCCTCAAATATTCTTTCTACCCCTTTTCCATTCTCTTCTTCTGGGACACCAATAATGTGAATGTTTGTGCATTTTGCACTGTCATTCAATTTCTCTTCTCTTCTCTTCTCTTCTCTTCTCTTCTCTTCTCTTCTCTTCTCTTCTCTTCTCTTCTCTTCCCTTTCTGTTCTCCTGTCTTTTCCAGTTCAGATGTTCTGCTTTCAAAATCACTAATTTTGTCTTTAAGCAATTCAAATCTGCTCTTATGTGCCTCTAATGTATTTTTAATCTCATTCATTATGTCTTTCATCCCCATAAGGTCTGTTACTTTTCTTTGCAGGCTTTCAAATTGTTCTTCATGCTCTCTCAGTGTTTTCTTCATATCCTTTATTTCTTAGTCATGTTTTCTTTAAATTCTTTGAAGTGATTTAGGAGAGTTGTGTGGTTATAACTGATAAATTGTACTAAACCCTGTATCTCTTCAGGACATTTGGTTTGTTCTTTTGGCTGGGCCGTCTCTTCCTGTTTCCTAGTATGACTTGTAGTTTTTTGCTGATGTCTAGGCATCTGAATATGTTGGTGTATTTATTTTGATGGCTAATTTCTCTCTCTTGCCTATTGTTTTTTCCCCACAGCTCTTCTTTGATATTTGGTTCAACTTATTCTCGGTCTTTAAAATTGCCCAGCTTAAGTTTTCAAAATCGGGCCAGGGACTCACTAGTAGGGCACAGATTTTCTCCCAGAGGTTGGATACTGAGAGTGTGAACAGTTTTTGTCCATGCAGTTTCCAGACCGGCAAGCAGATAGCGCTAGTCAGAGCCCCTTTCCACAGAGGTGTTTCATTCTGGGCTTTACTGTGTTCCTGTGTTGAACCTCCATATCCAAGATTCAAAGCCGGCTCTGCTGGCCGAATTCACTGAAGAAAAGCACCAGACCTCCCCTCCCTTTTCCTTTGAAACAGCTGACAGGGAGGAAGATGTCTGTTCCCCTTTCAGTCAGCTACAGTGAGACAGGGGTTTTACCATAGCTTAATATCTTGAGGGTGGGGGGCGGAGCCCTTCCCAGCTGCCCTAGGGGCTTCATAACTCAAGTTTGTCTTTTCCGTTTCTTTGTCTCTCTGTCCCTCGCTCTCCTGGGGGTTGTGTAGCATTGTCCTGGTCTGCTGACCCCCAAAGCAGGTCCCTCAGACAGCTTTTGACTTTTTCTCCATTGTTTTTTGTGAGAGCATTCATTTCTGCCTGTCAGTCCGTGGCCATCTTCCCGTAATCCTTTACTTCTAAACTTTCGATATTTGAAATGCCAGTTTAAAATAAATGGCATAATTCATCATTTGGCTTTAAGTTTTTGTGGTGAAAGATTTAGAGCTGGGCTGTCCAATAGAGTACCCACCAAAGACATGTTAAGCATCTGAAATGGGGCATATCTGAACTGAGATGTGCTGTGTGTTTAAAATACACACTAATTTCAAAAATGTGATGAGAAGAAGGTAATATAAATTATCTCCTAAAAGATCTGAAATTCTGATTTATGTTGAAAAAATATTTTGCTAATAAAGTTAATACGACCTTTCTTTTTACTTTCTTTAAAGTGGTTACTAGAAAATTTATAATTAGAGATGTGGATCATATTGTGTTTCTTTTGGACAGCACTGTTTGAGGCTCAGAATCTTGCCAACACTTTCAGCTGGTCCTTCCTGACTGGCAAAAGCCCGTGGCATCAGCTAAGAGGTTGAATAAGTCAGTGGAGAATACCTATTCACCACCCAATAGAATTATTGGCCAAGCTATGATTTGATTGCTAATAAAAGAAGATCTCTTCATTTCTTCAGCCTGGATATTGATAATCTAGGTTCTGCCTGCTGCTCCTAGAACAGGAAGCTTACTAGTTCCTAAGTGCACACACAATGTGTGGCATTGATTTAGCCCCAGACAATATTTGCTGAATTGATAAATTACTCAAATCTTTGGAACTTGCTCTATCATCTCTCACCTTTGTAGAAATCTGATCACTATAAGAAAGATGTACTTTAGATTGGACTCCCCTCTCCTCTCCTACAGGATCTCTGGCCTCCAGCTGTTTGCACAGACTACTTAGTTATAAAGTGAAATCCACATATCAGGGGATTTTATATAGAGGGTTCCTACTCCCCCCTCATTCACATCCTGCCTCTCCTCCTTAATTCAATCATATTTTGATTTCATACGGCAGAAATGGGTACTTTACTCATGACATAGAGGAGTTAGGACAAAGGAGAACATTTTATGCTGAGATTGTTTTTTTTTTCCTTAATATGAACAAAATATTGTCATTTTATTATTGTAGATGACATCTAGATGTTACTTCTGTTGATGACAACATTTGGAATTAGGAGAGGAACTTTTTAAAGAAACTATTTGACATCATTTTTATTTCTTAGGAAAAATATGGAACTAGTTTCAAATAATTTTTGCTCACAAAGTAAAACCTCCGCCTATTTAAATCAAGAAAATTAATTAAATCTATTCACAAGACCAATGTCACTTCCTTAAAAGGGCTTATCCTCCGTGATTGCCAAGATCCAATTTTTGATGCTTTGGTAAGTAAAATCCCAGACTATTCCCTTACAATCAGACACCCAGTCAAGTTCCTGTCTAGGATAGTGAATTGTAGAGTCCAAAAACAAAATTCTTTTTTTAAATTCTTACTATTTACCTTGCATGTTATAAAAATAACATTCATTTCATTGTCTCTTTTTCAAATATAAATCATTTTTGGTGTCTTCAAAATAAATCCTCATGATAACTTATAGGTGATCAGGGTTTGAGGTATGAGAATGAAAAACTGGGAAATGTGGGGAGGAAGCTGAGTATGGGAGATTAAATTGTCTTTCATTCCCATAATAACCATTTGCTGGAGTTTGCTGGATACTCTCTTCATTTCAAATCCAAAGCAAAGGCATATCTCAAATAATGTTTACTCATTAAGGCAAACTGAGAACTGCACAATTACTGTTTTAGAATTTTGGTAAATAAAATGCCAAAATGGAAATCAGTTAGCCAGTCAAAGCCATGTTTTATTTTTCAAATTGTGGTTATATATTACATATATATGTATTAGCATGTCATCTGTTATATCAGGGACTATGTCTGGGCTGAAGTTGGCAAACTGTGGCCAATGGGCCAAATCTAGTCTGCTGACTTTTTAATGAGTGCAGTTTCATTGGAACACAGTCACACCCACTCAATTTTATATGATCTTTTTCTGCTTTTGAGCTATATAACTGCAGAGCTTTATTACCCACAAAGCCAAAAAGAGTTTCTGTTTGGTCCTTTATGGAAAAAAGTTTACTGACCCCTATTCTAGAGTATCCCAGGATAATAATTTGATTTATGAAAAGAATAAATTAATTCATTACCTCAACATGGGTATTGAAAACCGAATTTATGCCCGTTTCTCCCAAAGAGGGAGTCAGCCTGTGAAAAACTTGTGTACATATTGCTTGGCATATGTTGAAACTCAACCTGTAATGGCTTAATTAACAGATGACTAGTTTCCTCTCATGTAGCTGCCTCACAGCTGCTCTGTTTACAACTCTGAGAAATTTAAAACATTATTTGATTTTTTACTTACCTTTCCTATTCCTGTATTCTCCTCTGATCCCAGAAGGCTATACAGGTATCCCAGCTCTGATGTGAAATGCACGAACACCTGGGTTTTTATTGGAGCTTCTCTCTCCTCCCTCCTTGTTCACACCTGCAACAACTCTTTATTCCAATATTTTTATTTCATTTTGGCAGAGAATGTAATTTCCCACCCTGACAGGATAGTTCATGAGTTAGACCACGCCTATTAAGCCTACTGGCATTAGGTCCCACCCACAATTAACAAAATATGCAGTTATACACCCTTTTGCTGGCCAAAGGGAGAAATGTCTTTTCATATTTAAAAAAATTTAACAAAGCCTCCTCGGAAGAACTTCCTAGAAGCTCGCTCGCTAGACAAAATCATGTCCTCAAATATATTTTTCTCCGTTATTGCAGAGACTTAATTTCAGAACTTTGTTAAGTAAACTAGAAACTCTCCTGAGATGACTTGTAAGCTCAAGAAAACATTTAACATTATTTTTTTGCTAGAAATAGTAATCAAAATGAAAGATACTTAAATTTCTAATGAACAATGTGCGTGAGGTAACAAAGCCTAAAACTAATAGTATATAAAATTATTTCATATACTTCAGAAATTATTTTCTCCACTTGTTAATAAAAAATACAGTAGGTGGGGCTTGCAGAGGAGGAGCGCCCGCCGCGGGACTCCGGGCTCGGCTTGGCTGGGAGAGGCGACTCCTGTTCCTCCCGGGCGGGCCTGCAGCTACAAGCCGGCTGTGGTCGGCGGCGCGCGGCGGGCGCCTGTGGGGTGCTGCGGCGGGCAGCGCGGGCGCGGCGTCCTCAGCTCCAGCGCCGCGGCGGGTGAGGCGAGCACGCGGGCGCTGGGCAGCTGCCGGCCACTCCGCCTCCATAAACACTACTTTAGGACTCGTTAGGCCGCACTGAGCCCGCCGGCCCGGCAGCTCCCTGGCGCCCTCGCCATGGAGTCCCTGCTGGATCCCGGACCCCTCTCCGACGGCCGCCGCTGCTCGCCCCAGAGGTGGCGCGGCTCCGGGAGGAGCGAAGTCGTCACTACCTGCTGAGAGAAAATCCAGCTTTGGAAGAAGGTAAGTAATGACTACAATGCCCTTCAACAAATACTCAGTACATTGCCTGATAAGTTGTCTTACAATATCATGTACCATTTAGCCCCTTTGCCTTCATGCCAGGAAAATTTGTTTATAGTAATGAACTCACTGTTTTGCTTGGGGACAACTGGTTTACAAAGTGCTCAGTAAAGCAGGCAGCAGGCTTAGTCGAGTACAGGAAAGAGCATGTAAGAAAAACAAAACGATTTTTTTAAAAGTCATGAAAAATTTTGAATCCAGAGTTCAATTCACAGAATTGCAGAAAATGAGTGATCCTGCAGGTGATATCGTTGACGTAAAAGAAGAAATTAAAAGTGACTTTGAATTTAAAGTAAAACACCGAAATGCCCCTAACCTCACTCCAAACCCAACACTTCAGATATTTTTGAAGTAGATTTTGCTTCAAATGATGTAAACTCCCAACTATTTGCTTGCTAATGAGGAACTGTGGGCTCGACTTGAAGAACTAGAGCAGCAAGGAAAATTGCTGGATGAACTTGAGAGTAGGCATTGCAAATGGAGAAGATACAGCTTCCGAAGAGGAAAAACAAGATCAAAACACAAACAGGAATGTGACTCATCAGGTAACAGACTCTTTCTCCCTGCAGTTGTCATAAGGATTTTACAAATTCAGAACTATCAAATGGTCAAGTGAATAGTTAGTTGAATTGTTCCATGAAGAGTTTAAATCCCTATCATAGTAATGAAGAAGATGATGAAGAGATTGTTGATAAAGAAAATGACCATGATGCTTTAGGGGTTGGAGATAGTTCTGTTCCAACAATATGTTTTTCTCATACTGTCAAACTTAAGAGGTCCAAATAAATACTGGAAAATACCACTTTAAAATTTAGTGAAAAGAAAGAAGCCAAATATAAAAGAAAGAAGCCAGACATAAATGAAAGAACAGCTCTGGCAGTGGTTATTCTGCATAGGAGCTGCCTAATTTACAGAGTTTTTGTGGATGTTGTGAATCAAGAGTATGTCCCTAGTAAATCAATCCTGAAGTCTAGAAGTGTTTGTAGTGATACCAGGGAAAGCAGTTCTGCTGAATTTGATGATAGTCAGGGAGTTCTCAGTATTAGTTGTGAAGAAGCCACTTGCAGTGACACTAGTGCAGGGGTTCTTAACCAGGGGTCCACGGACCCCCAATGAGTCCTTGGAAAGATTTCAGGGGGTCTGTGAGTTTGAATTAATTTTGAATAATCCTAAAATTTAATTTAAAGTCATGCCCATGTTAGGTGTCATAAAACTATCTGCCGCTACATTCTGAGAAGGGATCCGTGGTTTTCACCTGACTGCCAAGGGGTCCATGGATCAAAAAAGGTTAAGAACCCCTGCTCTAGTGAGAGCATTTTGGAAGAACAACAAGAAAATCATCAAGAGAAACTTGTGCCCTTATCAGGAACACCTGAGGCTTTTTCTGGAACTGTAATAGAAAAAGATTTTTTATCATCCTCCTTAACACCTCATCCAGCCATTGTTTATCCTGTGCTACCCACTATTCCATAATGAAAAGAATTTTTGTCATATGTATCAGAAGAAACTACCAAGAGGGTTTCAGTATTCCAAGCTGCCAGATTGCAACAGAAAAACTAGTCTCTGCCTAGGAAATGGGAGTTTACATCCTGAAACCTAGTTTTGCATTTTAGAATATATATATTCTAAATTGTTACATACAGTTTGAAATAAGGGATCCTGAGTTAATTTGACAGCAAGTTCTCTTATCCTCAAAGTGGTATTAAAATTAAATGTTTGAAAACTTTAATATTCAGCTTATTTTTTAATCCCCAGAATACTATCAACACCCTTATCTAAGTTTGCCTTATTATGCAGTGGCAGCATTTCAAATTATTTTTCGAAGAATACTCTTCTTACACATTTTTCTTAAGAAGGTACTGGGAATTGAACCCGGGACCTCATACATGGGAAGCAGGCACTCAACCACTGAGCTATACCCACTGCTCTCTTATGCATTGTTTTTGAGTTTCAATACAGACAGTTTTGTACCAACTGTGATGTTATGCATACCATATGGATAATTTAAAGAAACTTTTAAAGTTTCAAATAGATTCAACAATTATATTTCATTACTTTGCTTTCGCATTTTAAAGGCACTTTAAAAAAAACAACCTACTTATCTTGTAGGTTTTACAATTAGGTGGCTATTTTAAAACCTCTCCCCTTTAAGTGTTTTATCTCTAAAGCAGAAAGCATACATATACCCTATGGAAAGTTTCTTTGATTTTGGAAGAGTGGTATTTTGTGAAACTTTTTTTCAAGTAAAAATTTTTTGAAACTTGGTCTCTTAAAAAAAATACAAGAAATAATATAATAAGATGGGGAAAAAAGAAAAAGAAAAACAAGAAAAAAATACATTACAGGAATATGGTGTTGCTTATGATCCTAACACAATACATGCTTTTTCATTCTATTTTTTGGTGTTATAAAATTGTAAAACCCCCATACTTATAATAGACTAGAATAATATACCTGTACATCAAAGACAAATGTGACCTGTTTTTCTTTCTGCTTGATGACATTTTGTATTTTACATATTTTATTTGTTTATCTCAGGTTTAGAATTTTTTTGCAAATACTTATCTATAATTTATATAAAGATAAAATGAACTATTAAAAGAAAAAATAATAAAGCAGTCTTTGTTCTCATGGAGTTTAGGTTCTTATTTAAAATCCATTGAATATCACTCAATGACATTCTGTTTTCTTCCATAAATCCATGGAATCTCTTTTTTTCCAGAGCACTTCTTCTTCCTCACATAAATTTTAACCTTTACATCTGAGATAAGTATCACAAATAATTTGCATATAGTCCTAACATATGGCTTGCCAAAAATCAGAGAAATTTCCTGTGTTTTTAGGTATGATTAAAATTATTCCTCTAGCCTGTTATGGTATAAGTTTTGTTTCACATGTCCCCCAGGTGATCAGGGATTGTTTGGGGAGAAGGAAATATAAGGAGAAAACATACAAGAGATCAAATTAACTTTAAAATTAAATTTTAAGCATACAAGAGATCAAATTAACTTTAAACCCTAAGTGATTAAGTTTAAATGATTAGCCTAAAGTTCAAATGAGTAAATTAAAGTTTAGAGAATACTTTCAGGGAGTACTTCTGAGGTGAGGAGGCTTCATTAATTTTCTTTATCTAAATATGAGAAGACATTTTTCCCTTTAGCAGCAAAAGGGTTTAACAGATGGGACATAATCCCAAAACTTTTCCCCAATAGACTTAATAGGCATGGTCTAACTATTTCATATTGACAGTTTCATACTGTGTCTGCCAGAATGAAACAAAAATAATATTGAATTAAAGACTTATTGCAGGGGGTGAATAAGGAGGGAGGAGAGAGACTCTCCAATGAAAGCCTAGAAGTTTGTGCAATTCACATCAGTACTGGGATACCTGTGTAGCCTTCTGAGATAAGAGGAGAATCCACCAATGGGAAAGATAAATACAAAATCAAATAATGTTTTAAATTTCTCAGAGTTTTAAAGGGCAGCTAGGAAATTAGTCACTCATTAATTAGCCATTCCTGGTTGAGTTTCAACTATATGCCAAGCAATATGTACACAAGTGTTTTTACAAGTTTGCTCTCCCCTTTAGGAGAAGTGGGCATAGATTTGTTTTCATTACCCATACTGAAGTAATAAATTAATTCATTATTTTCATAGGTCAAGGTATAATCCTGGGGAGGCCTTGTTCCTGGGTTGAGCCACTGCTGCCTCCTCAGCTTCCGCCTTGGTGCCAGGCCCTGCCCTGCCGAGCCATGTGGACCACAGCACCAGAGGATTCCCACTGGGGCAGCTGATGCAGGCTGGTGGGGGCGGGATGGGGATGGGGTGACCAGGAACGGTGGTCTGGGGAGGCGGCAGTCCGAACCCGGGTAGGCCTGGGCCCCTCACAGCCACCTGGTGGAAGTGGCCAGCAGATCCACAAGAACGCCTTCGCCTGCCAGATTGCAGCCAAAATTGTTGGTGATGTTGCTGCAACAGTTAAAAACAGTTCCTGATTTTGGTTTGGAGGGCCAAAAGAGACATTTGGGAGATGGAGACCAACCAGAGAGCAAGAAGCTGGCTGCCCAGGGAGACAATCAGTTCTACACTCAGACCCATCCTCCCTTCCCTGAGGATGTCGATGACAAAAGAGTCCAGAGTCCCCTACGGCATAGTGGGACTAAGCATTGGCAGAGAAGATGAAAAGATTTAACAACATCCAGCAGGACTTAGGCTGCAAAGTACAGAGCTCTCTAGACAGCCATGGCCTACCTGATTGCAACATGTCCTTGACCGGAACCCTGGAATCTCCAGTAAGCAAAGATGATGCTGGACAACATCGTCTCCCCAGGTCATGGTGGCCCTGCAGAACAGTTCCATAACAGCACCAGTGGGGGCCAGAACGGCACAGTGCAGAATATTAAGATCCCCACGGGGAACGCTGCCCTGGTCATTGGCAAAGGCGGGGTGACAATTAAGCAGCTGCAGGAAGGAGCTGGAGTGAAGATGATTTTAATTCAAGACTGTTCCCAGAATACAAATGTGGACAAACCTCTCCGGATCATTGGGGATCCTTAAAAAGTACAGCATGCTTGTGAGATTGTGGTGGATATCCTCCCAGAGCATGACCAAGGCAGCTTTGTGGACCAGAATGAGTCCTGACTGTGGATTCATGGGGGAATTGATGTGCCAGTGCCCAGAAATTCTGTCAGGGTGGTCATCCATTGGAGTGGAGAGATGATCAAGACGATCCAGAACAATGCAGGCATGCGGATACAGTTTAAACAAGACAGCAGGACAGTTCCTGAGAAGATAGCTCACATAATGGGACCCACAGACAGATGTGCACAAGCAGCCTGGATTATCAGTGACCTCCTCCAAAGCTTCAGGAGTGGTCTCAGGGTGCCAAGGCAGGGGACTGGACAGAGGCCAAGGCAACTGGGGCCGCTTAGCCAGGAGATGACATTCTCCATCCCCACACACCAGTGTGGGCTGGTCATCAGGCGAGGTAGTGAGAGTGTGAAAGGCATAAACCAGCAGACAGGCAATGATGTGGTCTGCTTCTGCCATGGCTGCTTTATTTGGATATAGTTGCCACTGGGGTAGATATGGCCCTAGCCCTGGTGTGGGTACTGGTGAGGAGGGCCCCCCACCTGAGGGGGCACCCCTGGTGGCCTTTGAAAGACCCCACGTTGAAAGGCCCCACTGGATTGGAAGTGGATGGAAAGGACCCTCAATATTCTCCTCTTTGAGCTGCTTGGCATGGTCGATCTGCTGGGGCAAGCCCCCAGATAATCTCAACATAAGTGCCAAAACAGCATATAAATACATTACCTTCCTCCCAGCATGGGACATGACTCCCAGGAATGAGCCTCCCTGGCACCAAGGGATTATTACCAAGCACTGACTAGTGATGAATATGGAAATAGATCTTGACCAAAAGGGGGATATATTAAATACAAATGAGATCTTATGGCTAAGGGATTTCAATGTGAGTTGGGAGGTCATCCCAGAGGTTACACTTATGCACATCTGAGCAGGATCTCATTGACTGCCACAGTAAACAATGCCTCAAACAGCAGGGCTCCTGAGGTCTTTAGAGTCATTTGAACATTATAGGCACAGTAGACAATCTCAGGAATTCAGCACCCTGTCAATGGGTCTTCCTTTGGAATATTTGCTCCCCAATGTAACAGAGTCATAATTTCCCTACACATGGCTCTTCTGCCCCTTTTATTTGAACCTATAATTAGCACTATACTTGTTAAATATATGTTCCAGAGACTTAAATCTTCAGTTTGTTCATATGCTGGTTAAGCCCGGAATCTCAGCAGAGTTGCAACACCTACTCTTCAGTTTATTGGACTCACCCAGGACAACTAACAAGGAGATGATGGTGGACAACACCTATACCAAGAAGTGGAGAGTGTCTGCAACTGTAAGCAAGACAGTGCCATCCATCTGCCCCATGGGATCTAAGCTCCTTCTCAATCAGAGGCAGGGTGGGCATCTCTATCCCCAAATTCCTGAGATTGAGGAATAAACAAACATAAGAGGGGAATGCAACTATGGACTAAAGTAGACTTACTATTATTCTAAGCTATGGAAGAACTTGTATCATTGATATAAAGGCGGTAGCCACCACAGGTTCTGAGGGGAGGGAAAGAGAAGAACAGATGTAACATGGGAGCATTTTGGGGACATTGGAATTGTCCCACGTGACATTGCAATGACGGATACAGGCCACTATACATTTTGCCAAAACCTATAAAATTGTGCAGGACAAAGTGCTAACTATAATGTAAACTATACTCCATGGTTAGTAGCAATGCTTCAATATGTGTTCTTCAATTGTAACAAATGTACCACAGGAATGAAAGATGTTGTTATTATGGGAAAGTGTGGGAGGAGGAGGTGGTGGGGTATATGAGAATCCCCTGTGTTTTTGCTGTAACATTTATGTAATCTAAAGCTTCTTTAAAAATAAAAAACAAAAAAATAAAAAAGATTGGCCAGCAGCCCCAGCAGCCCCAGCAGCCTAGAGCACCCTGCAGCAGGACTATGGGAAAGCCTGGGAGGAGTACTATGAAAAGCAGGCTCAAGTGGCCACAGGAGGGGGACCAGGAGTGCCCCCCGGGCTCCCAGCCAGACTATAGCGCTGCCTGGGTTGAATATTACAGACAGCATACCGTGGACAGACTCCAGGACCTGGTGGGCCCCAGCCCTACCCACACAGCAGGGACAGGAGCAGACAAGTGAGAACTGCCACCCTCCTCCTCCTCTTTCCTTCCAACCCCTCTTTAAGGTCCATCTTGCCTTACTGGGTAGTGCTGGAAACCCCTTCCCCTGCGGGGTGTATTCCTGATGCCTGCAGCTAGACCAGTGTATCCAGAGGTCTCCAAGAGTCCCCAAGAGGCCCAAGACGTGTGCACGGCGTCCAGAGGTTAAATAAAGAGCCTGCCGGCTTGCTCCTGTGTAACGCTGTGGTGATGTTGGGGGAGCACGAAAATATAAAAGTGGTGGGTGGTACCGGGGGTGAGGGGTTGACAAGTAGTTCAAATGTCCGTCGCTGTCCTGGTTGCTAACTCACTCATTCAAAATCTGGCTACATGGGGGAAAATGTAGTTTTTCCTCTCCACATTACTTTCTTAGTCTGTGTTCTTTTTATTCTTTTATTTTTAAACCCACTGTATTTCCCCCTTTGTCCAAGTGACCGTGTGGGGTCAGCAGGGCTCGGCTGGGATGAGGGGCGCCCCCCACTCAGGCCTCCCTCCTCTCTCGCCAGCTGCCACCTCCGCTGATGCATGTCTCTGTGACCTGGGCTTATCTATGAAGTAGGCATGACAGCTTACCTCACAGGGATGCTGTGGGGGCCCCATAAAGCTGTGGACATCGTTTGTGTTGTTGTGCTGTACCAGGAGCCACCCGAATTCCGGAGGGCAGAGGGCACCCCTTCTCCCCTCCAAACCCTGAGCGCCTCTTCCTCTGCAGTCCTGCTTCTCTCTTCCCCGCTGTGGTGCCATTCTTTCTCCTCCTTCAAGAAGCCAGAGTTTTGACTTCAGCGAGTCCTCTCAAGCACTTGCTAGGCAGCCTATACACACATCCTTCAAGTCTGAGCTAGAAGCAGCCTGGCAGAGGGGCTTCCTTGCCCCCTGCTCCCACTCAGGGGCTGCTCTGGCCCCTCCTTTTCATGCCCCATCTAGTCTCCCACTGGCTCCCCTCCCCGTAGTGACCAATCCCTATCCCTTCCCTCTTCACAGGCTCAATGAATCAAATGAATGTGCATCTCTTCATCTGTAACAATCTTTATTTTATTTTTTCATTTTGTTTTGTTTGGGAGCATTGTTTTTTCATTGATTTTGTTTGTTTGTTTTTTGGTTTGGCGAGAGAGTGATGGTTTTGGAGTTTGTGGCCCCAGGGTACTGCTCTGTGCTCTCGCTTATTCTGTGTGTGTCACATAATTTTTCTTTCAAAATTGGGATCCTCCATGTTGAGTCAACCATAAAAGACAGCGAAAACTAAATCTCTAAAGAAACAAAAACACAAAGAGCAAAACAAACCTATAAAAGTATGTATAGTCTTTATACTCCCAGCCTTCCTGAAACTACCTCTTTGAAGGTAATGTGACTCATTTTCTCCCTTCCACCCCTAGCCATCTTCTTGTTTTTAAACTAAACTTTTCAAAAGGAAAAAAAAGTCACTCTTACTATTTCTTTTTCTTCTTTTTTTTTTTTTGTTGGAACTTTGGATTGTTTGTCTTTTTGTTTTTGAGTTGTAAGTGTTCTTTATATGTTCTAGATAGTAAACCATGATCAGATGTATGATTTGAAACTATTTTCTTCCATTCTATAGCTTTCTTTTCATTTTAACAATTAAAAAAAACATAAATGGTTTTACTTGACATTGAAATTAATGTAGTGAATTGCATTTTCAAACATTTTGTATTTGAGTATTTATAAACCTTAAAAGAATTGCTCCTGGCAAATGTTTATAAATATTTTTATCTTGACTTGTATAAAAAATTAAACTTATACATTCATATTCATGTTGCACCTTGATAAAATCTAAAACTTTCAGTTTTATTAATATTCATTCCACATTAATACATGATATATATTCTCACTCCCTTTAGCTAAAGTGTTTAGACTATTTTAGTCCAGTATGATGGACAAAAAGCATATTTGTCAAGTAGCCATGTTGTAGTAAGGTATGGGAAGAAATTTGGCCATGCCATATTCTCATCCTCTCAGCTAGGTTTCTTGCTTTGGTTTTATTGCCAATCAGTTACTAAAAAGAAGGAATCTTAGTGTCATGCCATTTTATTGCTCATTAAATGTAAAAGTGTAATTGTACCAAAAATCATGAAGCATGTTTACAATTGTTTTTGAGATCTAAATGATGAAAAGGTCAAAATGACCCATCATAAATCATACATTTAAATATACAGAACCCTCAATAAAACTTGAGTTTTTCTTTTTTCTTTTAAACATTGGCCTTAATTCTTCTGGTATAAAAAGCTCAGAATGTTTTCATTTTCTGTGTGACCGTTGTAATCATTTTTAACAGCACCTGTTTCATAAATAATAAAACACGTATCTGGTTTTCTTCCAGCAATCTCTCAGGTGGCGTTATGTTGACATTTATAAAGGGAACATGCTCTTTCTTTCCTCTTCTGGTCCAGGCTTCCAGCCCACATTACACTTTCTGAAAGGCCCGCCAGAGGTGTCGCTTTATTTGATCCGTCACTGCACAGGAGCTGGGCTTAAATTTCAGTGAAACTTTGTCAAATAAGCTTAAAAGTTTTGGAAACAAAAAGGAACACATATGCATATCACTGGAGGTGTCCTAACAACATTGGCTGTTTATTTATGTAGAATTGCACTTGGAGGAAAATTCAAGATCCCAGATAACCATGTGAAGGGGAAAACGAACAAGAATTCCCCTAGGTCTCAAGAAAGAACAATGTTTTTCAAACAGTTGAATAAGCTGAGTAGTTTGTAACTTTCCCAGCAGCTGGATGGTCAGATTTCCTTGTCTTTCAGGAGAAGCTGAATATTCCTCCTAGGATTAAGATAGTAATGATTTTGGAAAAATAATAATGAGTCAAGATTGCTCCAAGTAAAAAAAAATCTTGGAGCAATCATGGGGTAATGCAGCAGATCCACATTGGGCCCAAAGCAGATGGTGCTGGGGAGAGAACAGTTTCCACCTCAGGGGTCTGGGGAGGCAGTAGCATAATCAAGGGAGAGGCCAGCTCCAGTTATGGAAAAAAGGTGGAACCAGCAGAGACAAGGATCTGGAAACATGGCGTTTGCTGGTGAATGTCTATGATGCTACTGCACCCAGGAGAATGGTTGACATGAGTCCAGGGGTGAGGTTTAGTCAGGTCTCCCCAGCACAGAGCCAGCTGCCAAAGCAATGGAAGTGCTGGAAGGTCGGCAGAGAGGATGGAGAAGCATGGGCCAGACCCATCTTATAGATTTGGGTTGCTACTGGAATTATGGAAAGAAAATAATAAATGAATTGCATTTTCAGAAATACGTTTTTTGAGTGTTTGCAATTCTCACAAAGCTTTGCTTGTGGCCAATGCTTTGACTTGGTGAAGGAGGTTTATTTAATATACAAAATTAAATCTGGACATTCTCCTTAATTTTATATGTATTTGCTACAACTCATGCTTAATCTATAATCAATTCACTGATGTGTAACAAATTCCATTTTAATTTAACTGTGATAACTTTTTAAAATCCCAGACTTTTCAGTGTTACTAATATTCAAACTCACTATTTTGATTGGAAAGTTTAATTCAGTTACATCTAAATTGATTACTGATATGGAAAAACTTATTTCTGCCATTTTGCTATTTTTTTCTATATGTCTTCTATTTTTTTTTCAGTCTTCATTTCCTCCAATAATGCCTTTTTATTTCTGATTTATATTTTTTAGTGTATGTTTTGTAATTCCTCTTCATTTTCTTTTCAGCATAATTTTTAGTTATTTCCTTAGTGGTTACCATGGTGATTACTATTAACCTACTAAGGTTACAATAATGTTCTTTGAATTGAAAATACATTATCTTCAATTACATACAAAAACTGTTCCTATATAGCTGTCTAGTCCCTCTTTATATTGTCTCAAGTTACATGTTCATACATGTGTGCACATTTCCATATTCTTATAATTTCGTAAATGAATTTGTATTTTAAATAATAGGAAACAAAAAGGAGTTACAAACAAAAAATGCAATATAATTGGCTTTTATGTATACCTAAGTAGTTATGTTTACCAGAGATCAAGTTTATTGTCTAGTGTGTATTCATTCCAGCTTGAAGAACTGCCGGTCCTCCTCAGCCAGATATGTAAAGGAATGGACAGTTACTTAAAAATTTAAATCTACACTTACTATGTGACCCAGCAATTCCACTCCTTTCCCAAGAAACATAAAAAGATATATCCACAGATAGAATTTCCATGAATTTTCATAGCCATGTTACTCAAAATAGGCTAAAAGTGGAAGCCACCTAAATGTCCATCAAATTGTAAATAGAAAGCAAAATGTGATATACACATATAGTGAAATACTATTTGTCAATAAAAAAGAACTAACTACTGATACTGGCAACAGCATTGGTGAGATTTAGTTAGGTTAGGTTGGAGGATGATTGTAAAGCAATATTGGTGGTATCATATTCTAAAACCCAGTTGTAATGGCTGTTGTATCAGTCTACCTATTTACCAAAGTCATCAAATAAAAAATACTTAAAGTATGTGAATATTATCATATGTAATGCATACCTTATAAAGACATAAAAAAAATACAAGAAAAGATGTTAGCTTTTCCTCTCTATTGTTACAATGGTAACTATATATTCATTTTTCCATTAGCAATATCTGTTGCATGCCTACTGTGAGCTTGACACTCTTACCTACTCTGAAGTGAAGCCATTGGTGATAGGAGCCACCCAGCAAGTTAAGCAGAAAGTGGCACACCTCAGCATTTCTTTCTGGTGATTTGGTGAGAAGTTTGATATGGTCGTTATGGATCTCTGTGCCTAACACATTCTATCTGGCCTCCTTCTTCTCTCACCTGGATATCATACAACTCTGTAAGCTGTACAAGTTAGCCTCTCTGAGCCTCAGGATCCTCTTCTTTGAAGTACAGATAACAAAATTTATCTTTCATTACTAAATGAGTTAACATTTGTAAAATTTTAATATATCTGGCACTTAATAAGATCTATCTCTCTATATATATATTCGTGTAAAATAAAATAATACTGGAACAGTCTCCCCACTCTTTCACTAATTGTCAGTGTTTGTTTGTACATAGAACGATGTTCAATATTGTAGCAGTTGATGCCATTTTACTTTTCAGTTCAAAAACACCCACCAGCTTCCCATTATTTTCTGACTGATAACTAAACTAATTATCTACACAAACTTCTTTGACTTCACTTTATTTCCCTCTGTGATATCATTAAGCCAACCAACAAATCTTATCAGACATCCACTGTATGCAAGATGCTGTACTATGTACTGAGGACATGTTTAAATGTTATGATAAAAATCATTTTTCAAATTTCAGTTTCCAATTGTTCATTGCCAGCAGGTAGATTCCTAATCAATTGTTTTATATGATATTGATCTTATTTCATGCAACTTTTCTTACCTCACTTATTAGTTCTAGAGTTTTTTAATGTTTGTTGTAACATATATAACAACACATTTCCCATAGTCACCATTTTTAATTGTACAATTCAGTTGTATTAATTACATTCCCAATATTGTGCTTCCATCATCACCTGTCATTATAAAAAATTTCATCATCCCATGCAGAGAGTCTCTACCATTAAGCAATAACTACACATTTTCCCCTCCCAGGGCCTCTGATACCCTTCAATCTGAGGCAGGCTAGATTAGGGAATAAGAGACGAATCTGCGACCTGACAGAAAAACTGCAGCCATGGAAGCACATGGCCGTGGGACCCTCCCTCACCCGGTGGAAAAACCTTACAAGATGGCTGCTGGAAGAACCTAGTGAGAATTCCCCATTTGGAACAAGACTTCCTCTGGAATCAAAGAAAAGCCTCGGATGTTCTTAAGGGGCCTTGCCATTGGGCCCACCAGGGCAATTGACAGGTAGGGTAACCAATCAAAACAACAAACAGCTGGGACTCCTCCCCAATTATTAGCAAAGGGACAGAATAATTAATGGCTCAAAAAGCAAGTACTGAAGCTAAATCGGCCTTTTTTTCTTTTTCCTTTTTCCCTTGTCCTGTTCTAGCCCTATTCTGGCCTTCCTTTTGCCTTTTTCTCCCTGCCTGGATTAGCAAACAAGTAGACCTGGGGACTTGTAATCTGTAATGGGGCCTTGTAGTCTGTAAATCAGCCTGTTTTACCCCCATTTAGCCCTTTTCCTCTCTCTCCTGGGAGGACCCATAATCTGTTATTTTCTCCCATTTCTCATTTCTCAGTTCCTTAATAAATTACTGGCCTAAGTAAACTGGCTTGCACTTAAAATTCATATTTTTGTCACGTAGCCAAGACCCTAGAGAAATCCAGCAACAAATCTACTTTCTGTGTCTATACATACAAAGGAATATTGTTCATCCCTAAAAAGGAATTAAGTTCTGATATATGATAAAATATGTATGAATCTTGGAACTTTATGTTGCGTGAGATAAGCCAGATAATAAGATGACAAATACTTACGATTTCACTTACATGAACTATCTAGAATAATTTTCAGTCATTTTTAAAATTGATTTTATGGAATTTTCAACCATGTCATCTGAAAATAGAGTAAGTTAGATATCTTCCTTTCCCATCATCATACCTGTTTCTTTTTCTTGCCTTATTACACTAAAATCCCTGGCACAGGCAGGGCCCTGAATCTCAACAGAGTTGCAACACCTACTCTCCAGTTCATTGGACTCACCCAGGACAGCTAACAAGGAGATGATGATAGACAACAACCATCCCAAGGAACTAAGAGAGTCTTCAACTGCAAGCAAGATAGTCCCATCCATCTGCCCCATGGGATCTAAGCCTCCTCTCAATTAGAGATGGAGTGGCCATCACCATCCCAGAATCCTTGGGATTGGGAAATGAGCTATGGACTAGAGTAGACTTACTGGTATTCTACCATAGACTTATTGTGATTCTAGCAATGTAAAAACTTATATCATTGATATGGTGGCAGTGGCCACTGGAGGTTCTGAGAAGAGGGAGAGGGAAAAACAGTTGTAATATGGGGTCATTTTTGGGACTTGGGAATTGTCCTGAATGACATTGCAATGACAGATACAGGCCATTATATATCTTGCCATAAATTACAAAATTGTGCAGGAGAGAGTGTAAACTACAGTGTAAACTATAATCCATGCTTAGTGGCAATGCTCCAAACTGGTCATCAATTGTAACAAATGTACCACACAGTGAAGGATGTTGTTAATGTGGGAAAATGTGAAGGCGTAGGGAGTGAGGCATATGGGAATCCCCTATGTTTTTTGTTTGTTTGTTTTCTTTTTCCCCTATATTTTTTATGTAACATTTATGTAATCTAAGTATCTTTAATAAAACTAAAATATGTATATATTAAAAAAAAGTAAAATCCCTGACACAGGAGAAGATATCTTTTTTCCCACACTTAGGGAGAAATCATTCAGTGTGTCATAAATAAGCTTGATAGATGTAGAATCATTTTAGATGACCTTTGTGAGGTCGAGCATATCCCCTTTTATTCCTTCCTAGTTTGCTGATGGCTTTTTATCATGAATGGATTTTGAACTTTTCAAATGTTTTTCATCATCTATTGACATGATATTAGAGTTTTTCTTTTTTAGTCTTTGATAAAGTGAAATAGAGTGACTGATTCTGTAGTGTTTAACAAACTTTCCATTCCCAGGATAAACCCTTTCTGGTCAAGATGTATTTATCTCTAATATTTTACTAAATAAGTTTGCTATATATTTTGTTGAGGATTTTTGCATCTATGTTCAAGAGATATTCCTCTATCATTTACTTTTCTTTAATACTTTTGTCTGTTTTGGTATTAAGGATGTTGACTATTTGGGCATATCATTATCATAATATTCCTATTGTTTCCTTTTAAAATCTGTAGATATGTTATGAAGCTCATTTCTTCATATCTGATATTGGTGATTAGTGTCTTTATTTTTCTTGGTCAGTCTAGCTAGGGGTTCATCCATTCTTCTGATTTTCTGAAAGTAGTAGTAATGTCAGTGGTATACAGATCTTCTTTCTCAATTAATGGAAGAGGCAGCCAAGGAGGAAATGATGAGTGAACAAGTCAGATAGTACCATGAGCATAAATGAGATAGAAAGAAACTAGTACAAATTTAATAGCACCTCAATTATAGAATTAGGCAAACAGAAGTCCAAGAAAATATTAGATCCACTTTTTTATGATGGTGAAAATTTGTCTTCACAATTCTGAATATTATAGTGTCTTTGATCCATTTCTCATAATGATACATACACATATGGATTTTTCCTCTTTATATTAGTTCTTGTTTCCTTATCATTTAGAAAATAATACAATATACTGGGTCATATCCAAATGTTTATTTAGTTTATCACCTCTATAACCCACTGGTTTTTCTTACAGAAAATAAAAAGGAAAACATTTGGAAATTGACCTGAAAGTTCAGGGCATCTGCATGTAACATAAATATAAACATAAAATCCAAAGAAGACACATATCTCAATAAGTTATATTTGAAATGTAATTTTTCCCAACTTATGTTCATCATTCATGAAATATGCCATATTTTTCTGCTGTAACTTTGTGCCATGAATGTAACAAGAAAATAGTGTTCAGGTATGAGCACAATGTCATTTTGTATAAATATGTTGTGCTCCAAGTTTTATTTAGTTTGCTCAGGATAAACTGGAGGAGTGGCAGTGCCCAGATTCATCACAGGGCAGATACTCAGGAAGCCTTGATCATCAGTGTTTGGATTGGCAGGAGAAAAAAATGGACGTAGTGGCTCCATAGCAAAAATTTTGGTGAATGTGAAAATATGGGATCTATCTCTAATGTCAAAAAAGGATATGTTTCTAATATACATATCCAGGAAAACCCCTACTCGGTATAACCCAGGGTTCACGAAGAGAAGACTCAAAGGTATAGTGCTGGCTGAGTAGAAATTTCCCCTTGCTAAACTCACAGTCCAGAAGCCACGTTCTGAAGACAGTAGAGTTGCCTCTTGTCGATTAACAGATTCTGTGCAAACACCCAGATGCCATTCTTTGCTTGTTCCCACATCCACCTCCCAGTAATGGCGGCCAGAGGTGAACCTAAGAGTGCCTAGGACACAAATTGAGATAAATCTCTCAGCATGGTCTTCCAGATTCTGTTTTGAATTCCCACATCGGACGCTCCTCAGGTCATCAGAAATGATGAGGTAGGTATTGGCTGTGTCAGTATCCAAGGACATATCCACTGTGGTAGAAAAATTAAGTAGTTCAGCAAATACACATATTCTAGGGCCCCCCATCACTGCTACTGCAGAAGCCCAAATAGCTCATTCATTTTCATGTCCATCCTTTTTCCCTAAATCAGATTTTTCCTGGAGTAATTTCCTTGGAATCCCTGACTAGTCAAATATTATGTATAGAATGAATAAATATAACTGTAACAAGTCCTTCTTAGTCGTAGTAGGAATTCTTTTATCTTGTTATTTAAATATTTGTTTAAAGATTTTTTCTTTCTTTAGTGCACAAGGCACATGAAGGCAGAGACCATGGCTTTTGTTTGCTCTAAAAATTACATAAATTAGCACAGATTCTTTCAAAATATAGGCATCTAATAGATATTTCAGATACTGCTGAAGCAGTAAAGTTTGCTTTTCTTTGCAGTTACCATCCCACTTAGTCTTGTTGACTAAGCATTCCAGCACTTTGTTTTCCTAATGTTACAACAAAATGAAGAGACACTGAAGACAGGAAAGGATTTCCTGGGCATGAGTAAGGATGTCTTTGGATCTAGGCAGCTCAGAACTTGCATGCAAGTGCAATCAGAGAGGCACGTGACCTTAGGGAAGGGTGGCTTTGTGGATCTCCATAATCTATAATTACCCCTATTTATTAGGATCCGGTGCAGAACTACTTGTCCTAACACAAGAGTGTGGACAATACTATTGCAAGCCTCAGATGTGAACCCTCCTGGATGGACCAATTACTTCACCTGGTTCCTTTATGACTTGGCTCAGTGGAGAATGCTGGGAAATGTCTAATACTAAAGTATGGTATGGGTAAGAGCAGCATCAGCAAACCTGGGCTCCTGTCAGAAATCCAGATTCTCAGTCCAGTCCAGTGCTATATGATCTGCATATTAAGAAGTCCCCCTCAGGTAACATAGAGCATATGGAAATTTGAGAAGCCGTGGTCTAGGCCAGTGCTGCCCAATAGAAACATAATGAGGATCACATATTTCCAAAAACACTTTATAAAAAGTGAAAATAAGGAACATTTGAAAATAGTCTTGAAAATGTTTTATTTAACCCAGTATAAGCAAAAAGATTATAATTTGTGTATCTCTCACTAGCCACATTTAAAGTGCTCAACAGCCAGCAATGACCACCGCATTGGACAGCAGAGGTCTAGGGCATGACCTAAATATTATATTTACTTTGACATCTGCAGATGGATTCAATCTATAATCTATATTCAGTGGTGGGAAAATTTCTTTCTTTGGGAACCTAACAATTTAAGATGCCAGAATCCAGCTAATGCCCATAATTACTGAGGATCTCTTTAAGAGTTGCTATTTATCTTGCCTTATGTGCAGGCTGTACATATTCCTTACCTTGGAACTTCAGCACCCTTGAGTTCATCTGTAGAATGTCTCTCAGGTGGGGTTCAAGTTCTTTGATCTTGGAAACCAGATTCCTCAGTTGCACCTTGGGCCTGATATCATTCTTCTGAGAGACCACACAACAGAACGGGCACGGTAAACCTTCCCCATGGGATTCCTTCTTCAGTGAATTGATGCAGTGCAGACAGCAGTCATGTCCACATTTCAGGTACATGGGTTTTTCAAGATAATCCATGCAGCTGGGGCATATACTTGCTTCTTTAAAGTGTTCAGCCATAGTCAGGGTCTGGGGGAAAATGCACAAGATGATGGAGTTTCCATGAATTGAATTATCATATACTTTTGGCATTTTCCATCTTACGTGCCTTGAGAAATTGTGTTCCCTCTATGTGCATGCCTTAATACAAAAAATAGAGATAAAATTAAAATCCAAATACAAAGATTCATAGTCCTGTACTTTTGATATTTTGAATGCCAGTTCAAATGAATGGCATAATTTACTATTTAGCTTTAAGATGTTGCAGTGAAAAGTTTAGCCCTGGGGTGTCCAAGAGGATATCCACCAAACACTTGTAGCTCTTGAGTTCATGAAATGGGGCATATCTGAATTGAGATGTGCTGTGACTTTAAAATACACATTGCTTTTGAAGATGTAATGAGAAGATAATATAAATTATCTCCTTAAAGACTCTGAAATTACAATTATATAGACAATATTTTGCTTATTAAAATTAATTTGACATTTGTTTTTCTTTCTTTAAAGTGGTTTCTAGAACATTTATCATTACAGATGTGGATCATATTATGTTTCTCTTGGACACCACTGGTTGAGTCTCAGAGTCTCCCCAACTCTTCCAGCTGGTCCAACCTGACTGGCAAAATCCCTTGGCAGTTGCTGAGAGGTTGAATAAGTCAATGGAGAACCTCAGTTCACCATCCAATAGAATTATTGGCCAAGCTAGGATTTGCTTAATAATAAAAAGGATCATGTCATTTCTTCAGCCTGGTTATTGATAATCCAAGTACTGCCTGCTGCTCCTAGAACAGAGGGCTTAAGAGTACACACAAAATGTGTGGCATTGAATTAGCCTCAAACAATATTTGCTGAATTGATAAATTGATAAATTACTCAAGTCTTTGGAGCTTATCTCCTTTTTGTAGAAATCTGATAACTAAAAAGATTACTTAAGATTGACTCACCTCTCCTACACTTGGTTTTCCTCTTGCCTCCAGCTGTTTCCACTGACAGCTCAGTTCTGGAGTGAGAACCACTTATCAGGCCTTTTATGTAGAGAGTCCCTCCTCCCACCTCATCCACACCCTACTTCTCTGCTTTAATTCAATCATGTTTTGATGTAATTTGGCAGAAATGGGTGTTTTACTCATGACATAGAGAAGTTAGGACAAAGGAGAACATTTTATCTTGAGAAATTTTTTTTCTTAATGTGGATATAATATTGTCATGTTATCATTATAGATGACATCTTTGTTTTTCTGTTGATAATAACATTTGGAATTAGGACTGGAACTTTTACTATTTGACATCATTTTAAACTTCTTATGAAATGGATGGAACTAATTTAAAATACTTTTTGCTCTCAAAGTAAAACCTTCCCCTATATTTTTTTAAATTCAAACTTTATTTCAAATTTAATATATAAGATAAAAGGCAAAAGGCAACTCCAAAAGTTATGGAAGAATTAATCCTAAAAAGTCTTGTCCAGGCACTTTTATCTCATCTAATTCCACCAACAAATTCAATTGTTCCTCCAATGTTTAAAACGTCTCACTATTTAGATCAAGAAAATTAATTAAGCCTGCTCACAAGACCAGTGTCAACTCTTCAAAAGGGCTTTTACTCCATGATTTCCAAGATCCACTTTTTGATATTTGGTAAATAAAATCCAGACTATTCCCCTACAATCAGACAGCCAGTCAAATTCCTGTTTAAGCTAGTCCATTACAGAGTCCAAAGAAAGAATTCTTTTTTTTTTTTTTTCAATTCTTACTATTTATCTTGCATGTTATAAAAATGACATACATTTCTCTTTTTATAAACAAATTGTTTTTGGTGTGTTCAAAATAAATCCTCATGGTTTTAGATGACTTACAGGTGATTATAGGGTTTGAGGCCTGAGAATGAAAAACTGGGAAATGTGGGGAGGGGTGAGTATGGGAGATTAAATTGTCTTTCATTCCCCTAATAACCATTTGCTGGATACTCTCATCATTTCAAATCAAAACAAAGGCACATCTCAATGTTTTCTCACTAAGACAAACTGAGAACTGCACAATTACATTTTTTAAAGTTTGTTAAATAAAATGCAAGAGTGTTCCCTGAAAATTAGTCAGCCAGTCAAGATACTGTTTTATTTTTTAATTGTATTTTTAGCATGTATTTTATAAACTTTATTATATCGTGACTATGTCTTAGCTGTAGTTGACAAACTGGCCAATCAGTCACTGTTACTTGCTGCCTTTTTAATGATTGCAGTTTTCTGGAACCCATTCCTTCTTGTATTTTCTTTGGCTGCTTTTGAGCTCTTTAACTGCTGAGTTTTATGACCCATGAAGCCAAAAACAGTTTCTATTTGGCCCTTTACAGAAAAAGTTTACTGACACGTATCCTAGAGTGTCCCGGAATAATACATTGATTTAAGAAAATAGTAAATTCATTACCTCAGCATGGGTATTGAAAACTAACTCTATGTCCACTCCTCCTAAAGGGGAGAGCCAGCTTGTGAAAAACTTGTGTACATATTGCTCGGCATATAGTTGAAATTCAACAAGTAATGGCTTAATTAATGAATGACTAATTTCCCCTCATGTTCTGTCTCACAGCTGCCTTATTTACAACTCCGAGAAATTTAAAACATTACTTGATATCTTACTTACCTTTCCCATTCCTGGATTCTCCTCTGATCCTAGAAGCCTACACAGGTATCCCAGGTCAGATGTGAAATGCCCATATGCCTGGTCTTTTATTGAAGACTTTCTTTCCTCCCTCCTTGTTCACACCCTACAATGCCTCTTTAATCCAATATTATTTTTATTTAATTCTGTCAGAGAATGGAATTTCCCACCCTGATAGATTATATTAGTTAGACCATGCTTATTATGTCTAGTTGGGAAAAACTGGGAATTATGTCCCATCCACAATTAACAAAATATGCAGTTATAGACCCTTTTGCTGGCCAAGGGGAAAAATGTTTTCTCATATTTAGATTAAGAAAATTAACAAAGCCTCCTCAGAATTACTCCCTAGAAGCTCACTCATTGGACAAAATCATGTCCTCAAATATATTTTTCCCTGTTATTGTAGAGATTTTTTTTATAACTTTGTTAAAATAAACTAGAAACTGTCCTGAGATGACCTGAAAGCTCAAGAATACCTTTCTTTAAAACTATTTTTTGCCAGAATTGTAAACAAAATGAAAGATATTTAAATTTCTAATGGACAATATGCTTGTTGTAACAAAGCCTAAAACTATTAGTATATATAATTATTTCAGAAATTATTTCCACCATTTGTTCATAAGGAATACATTACAGGAATATGGTATTGCTTATGATATTAACACAGTACATGCCTATTCATTCTCTTTTTTGGCTTTAAAAAATTTTAAATCCCCATACCTATAATAGACTAGAATAATATACCTGTATATCAAAGACAAATGTGACTTCTTTTTCTTTCTGTTTGATGCCATTTTGTGAGTTTCATGCTTTTTTTTACTTGTTTATCTCAGGACTAGATGTTTTTGCAAATTTATGTGTATAATTTTTATAAAGAAAAAAATGAGCCATTAAAAGAAAACATAATAAAAAGGTCTTTTTTTCTCATGGAATTTAGGTTCTCATTCAAGATCCATTGACTATCACTCAAGGACATTGTATTATCTTCAGTTTGTAGCATCCATGGATTTATTTTTTTCAGAGCCCTTCTTCCTCACATGAATTGTGACCTTTACATCTGAGATAAGTATCACAAATAATTTGCATGTAGTCCTAACAGTTCTTTTTCACCATGACTTGCCAGAAATCAGAGAAATTTCCTGGGCTTTTACATATGATTTAAAATACATTTTTTCCTCTAGTCCGTTATGGTATATTTTTGTTTCATATGTCCCCCAGGAGATCAGGGATTGCTTTGGGAGAAGGAAATATCAGGAGAAAACATATAAGAGATCAGATTAAATTTAAACTTAAATTTAGTCATTTAAAACCTAAGTGATTAAATTTAAATGATTAGACTAAAATTCAGATTATTAAATCAAATTTTAGGGAATACTTTTAGAGAGTACTCTGAAGATGCTTTATTAATTTTGTTTTTCTAAATATGAGAAGATATTTTTCCCTTTGACCAGTAGAAGGGTCTAATTGATGCGACATAATTCCCAAAACTTTTCCCTAATGAACATAATAGGTATGGTCTAACATAACATTCTGTCAGGGTGTGGCTGTGTTACAATAAAACTGCATTCACAAAAAGGGCAGCAGGGGAGTTTGTAGGTGTATGTCCAAGAGACATGAGTCTTTGGGCTGTCCATGTGCCAGCTGAGCCCAGAACCTCAGCAGAGTTGCAACACCTACTCTACAGCTCATTGGACTCACCCAGGACAGCTAACAAGGAGATGATAATGGACAACGACCATCCCAAGAAACAAAGAAAGTCTGCAACTGCAAGCAAGGTAGTCCTACCCATCTTCCCCATGGCATATAAACCCCCTCTCAATTAGAGGTGGAGTGGACATCACCATCCCAGAATCCTCAGTACTGGGGAAAGAACTATGGACTAGAGTGGACTTACGGGTATTCTACTATAGACATATTGTGATTCTAGCAATGGAAGAAATTGCAAGGTTGTTGTGGAGCCAGTGGCCACTGGAGGCTCTGGGGGCAGGGAGAGGGAAAAACAGTTGTAATAAGGGGGGCCTTTTTCAGGACTTGGGAATCGTACTGAAGGACACTGCAATGACAGATATAGGCCATTTTTGTATCATCCCATAACATGCAGAACTGTGTGGGAAAGAGTGTAGACTACAATGTGAACTATGGTCCATGCTCAGTGGCAAAGCCCCAGGATGCGTTTATCAATTGCAATGAATGTGCCACACTAACAAAGGATGTTTATGTGGGAGGGTGTGGGAGATTTGGGGAGTGGGGCTTATGGGAATCCCTATATTTTATGTGTAACATTTATGTAATCTAAGTATATTTTAAAAATTTAAAAAAAAATTATTTAAAAAAAAAAAGGCATCAGGCTGGATTTGACCCGTTGGTTACACTTTGCCAACTCCTACTCTAGAGGAAAGATGTTTAGTAGAAATCTGTGTGATAGAATTATTCTATATCTGAGCTTTCTAATATGGTAACCACCAGACATGTATGGTTATTGAGTATTTGAAATGTGGCTAGTACCACAAGTAGAAATGCTACTACTTGGGAAATATTGAGTTAAAAAACATTATTAAAATTAATCTCACCTTTAAAAAAAAACATTTTATGTAGCTACTACAAAATTTAAAATTACATGTGACTTGCATTTTATTTCTATTGGACAACATTGCAAATTGTGAGCCTCCTTGACTCTATACTTTTCAGTGCTGCTTTTAGGCTGTATGTGCAGGGAAAGCTGGAGGCCCTAATTGGTGTGGACACTTCTTCCTCTTTAGCTCAAAGCCAAATGATGATCCCAACCTGTCATTCTAATTCGCATTTCAAATGTCTCTAGCGTAAGATTGTGTGCTCTTTATATTTTTGTGCTCATTGCTTAGCAGTAAGAATGACATCTAATTAAGGTGTTTTAACTATTTGCATGTAAAGTATGAAAGACTATCAGGAAACGACAGCATTTGTTTTACCTTATGATATTTTCCTCCAGACAGTGGCCATGGCTGAAGAATCTCTAAAAACAAGCAGATGTATCTGCCTGCCCTATCTTGAGAAACCCAAAATCTTAAAATGTAGATACATGTGTTGTTTCCAATGCATCGAGTTACTGTCAAAAACCCTGCACGAGTGTATTGTATTGTGCCCTGAATGCTCTGAGATCTCTCAGAAGAATGAGATCAGGTCCAATCAGAAACTTGGGAAGCTGGTTTCCAAGGTCAAGATCTGGAGCCCCAACTGAGAGGGATTCTCCAGATTAATCCAAGGATGCTGAATTCCAAGGTAAGGAACCTGTCCTCTCTGCTTCTTTCTTCGCTAAGAATTCAGAGGTAATTGTTATTGGCTTTCCATAAAGGTGGGAATTACTGATATTTTCACATTTGCATATTTAGGATCCTCCTAAAAGCTGAAGAGAATCACATCGTGATCTGCTCTAATGACTGATGTCTGCATTCTGCCCCAGGCATTCAGGAGCCACCTGGCAGATTTGGTCTCCAGCATAGATTGGCTTCCTCCAAGACACCCATTATTTGGAGGGATTGCTGGCCCAGAAAGCCCTACCTAGCCCATGTCTTCCCACCTACTCTGGGCTCTATCTGTGATCAAGTGTGGGTGTAAATGTCTGCTACAGCCAAATTTCTACCTTCCCATGCCCAAGTCTAAGTGCAGCTCCTTTACCTCCACAAGGGAAGATACTTCCACCTCTATTCTTCTTTTTTTTTTCACTAGATACATATAATTTTTTTCTTTGAATCATACAATATGTTACACAATATATTTGTTTCATAGTTAACACAATCATACAGTATGTGTCCTTTTGTGTCTGGCATTCTTCGCTCAATATAATATCCTCCAGGTTCATTCATGTTGTCATATGCTTTATGACTTCATTTCTTAGTACACCTGCATAATATTCCACGGTGTGAATACACCACAGTATGGTTATCCATTCATTGGTTGATGGACACCTGGGTTGTTTCCAACTTTTGGCAATTGTGCATAATGCTGCTATGAACTTCAGTGTACAGATGTCTATTCATGTCACGGCTCTCAGTTCTTCTGGATATATAACCAGTAGTGGTATTGCAGGGTCACATGGCAAGTCTATATTCAACTTCTTTAGGAACTGCCAAACAGTTCCTCCACAGTGGCTGTAACATTCTATATTCCTACCAACAATGAATAAGTGTTCTATCTCTCCACATCCTCTCCAAAACTGATTGTAGTTCTCTGTCTTTTTAATATTGGCCATTCTGATAGGTGTGAGATGATATCTCATTGTATTTTTGATTTGCATTTCCCTAATCATTAGTGATGTTGAGCATTTTTCATGTGTTTTTTTTGCCATTTGTATTTCTTCTTTGGACAAATATCTATTCAAGTCTTTTGCTCATTTTTTAATTGGCTTGTTTGTCTTTTTATTGTTGAATTATAACATCTCTTTATATATCCTGGAGCTTAAACCCTTATTGGACATGTGATTTCCAAAAATATTCTCCCGTTGAGTCAGCTGCCTTTTCACCCTTTTGACAAAGCCCTGTGAGGTGCAAAAGTGTTTAATTTTAAGGAGGTCCCATTTATCTATTTTTTCTTTTGTTGCATGTGCTTTGGGTG
>JAQZBX010009160.1:0-18702 GCA_029593785.1 Cabassous unicinctus
AATAAATCTTTAAAAAAAAAAAACAAAAAGTCTAGGCTTTTCTACTGCTACTCTTCTTAGTTAACCCCACCCAGGAAGCCCACATACAGACTGAACCCATCTAGGCAGCTTAGCTCACACTGTTCCTTCTAGCTGCAGTACCCTCCCTCTTCTCTAAGAGCACAGTGCTAAGTGGGGGCTCCCAGGTAGACACTTTGTATCAATGGATAAATTCTCTCTACAGGCTCTGAGACCCTTGGGGTGGAGAAGAAAAGGGCAAGGCCTTCTGGCGCTCACAGTCAGCCAACACTCTACAGAGCTTTTTACTCTTTATAAGCAATTTCCCACGCTGATTTTTCCCCCGACACTCACCACAGTCAATAAGGCAGGTCTTACAGTTCCATTTTTGCAGATAAGGAAACTGAGGCTTAGAGAGCTACAAAGAGGCTTTTAAGTCCCCACATCCTGTGTCCTTTCTTTTGTAATCCAGTGACAGAGAAAGGGCATGGACAAGATGCCGATTAGGGGGGCTTCTGCTTTGTGAAGTGTCCCTGAATCAAGACAGGACTCAGTGGGCCAGAGAACTGGTAACTGGCTCTTAGGGTCTCGTCTTAGGTGAGTGAGATGGGGCCCAGAGGGCTTGGAGAGACACTGAGCCACCTGAGCCCACCATCTGAGAGTCCGGGACCTCAAGAGCTAAGAACACTGCCCTCCTCCCAACCCCCAATAGTAGGGGACTGGGGAGTGGGGGTTGTGCAGGGGAGGGCTTAGTTGGTGAGGGGTGAGTGCTGGGAAGAAGTACATCTTCGGGCCTCCGGATCCATTTTGGTCATGCACTTTCCTGAAGCTAAAGTGGCAGCAGGAAGACCCTCAGGCTGGGAGCCGGGAGACCTGGGGCCTTGTTTCAGCCTGCTGTGTGACCCTGGGGAAGTTCTAGCTCTCTCTCAGTCTCTGTTCCAGACTCCATTGCTAAGACTCTTCCAGCTCTAAATCAGCTGATACTCTCCCCCACGCAAGTCCCTTTCTCTCCCTTCCCCCAGGTGACACCCATGTCCTTTTCCTGTTCCAACCTGCAGCGTCTAGCCCCTTCCCCTCAGCTCCAGCTGCTTCCTAGTTCTTGGAATCTGTGGCCTCAGTCCTGCTCTGCCTTCTGACCTAGGCAGCCCTGACCTTTGGGGTCTGACCAGGCAGGTATGCTAGCTGGCCTGAGTGGTTCTGCCCCATGAACTTGTTCTGAACTTTGGCATTTCCACCTGCCTCCTCCCTCCCTCAGCCTGTTTCCAGTTCTCTAGCAGCCCAGAAACTGTGGGGGACCAGACTTCTTCAGAGACAGTAACAGCACGGAAGGGGCTCTCATCCAAAATCAGATGGCCCAGGAGGTCAGGGCATACAGACACAGCCCTTCTGCCCCTCCAGCCTCTCTCTCTGTACAACCATCCATTCCTGGCTGGAAATGCTCCACCCCCAGCCATATCCCAGGCTACACATGCTCAGGCCTGCCTTACTGAGGGAGACTTGCCAAAAAGGTTCAGAGATACCCCCCAAGGCCTTAGCAAACCCCTGGCATCCTCCCTCCTGTCTAGGATCACCCCTTCCTCACATAGCTGTGGCACCCTAAAGGGGGTTGAGATATACTTATGTGGAATTTGCCCTCTCTGGCTACATGGAATGAGAGGACAGAACTAAGAATCCCTTCTCCAGGCCCCTAATGCAACTGGCACAGGCCAAGGGAGAGCAGGCACCACTGTGTGCCAGATGTTTTCATAGTACTTCTAAGCCTTATACCACGACCGCTATGGAGATACAACTCCAGTCCTACAAATAAGGAAACTGAAGCTCAGCGAGGTCAAGTGGCATGTACAAGGTCACAAAGCTAGAAAATGGCAATGAATGAATGATCCCAGGGAGTGGCTGCATGAGGGCATTTGACTGGCCCGCCGGGCACTGGTTCGCGGAGCGCGGCGGGTACAGACAGTGCGCAGCGCCCGCGGCCGGGTCCCCAGAGGGCTGGCCCCACGCAGACCCTCTGCACCCCTGGGTCCGGGGAGCGCAGGCTCCCAGAGGCACCACCGGGCTCTGCCCCCACCCCGCGGCCCGCCCCGCCCCCGCCCCGCCCCCAGCTCGCCCCGCCCGGGACCGCAGACGGCGCCCGGCGGCGGCGCGAACGGCAGCGCGGAGGGTGGCTCCAGGGTTGGTGCTCACCGCGACTTCCCGCGCAGAGCCCGGCCAGACAAGGGCCCGTAACTTCGGCGGTGCTGAAGGATGCGGCCGCGGCCCCAGCCCCGGCCCCGGGTAGCAGCAGCAGGAAGCTGGGCGTCCTGCAGGTAAGAGCTCGACCGCTCGGCGGGCACGGAAACTTGGGCCGAGTTTGCGGGCGGCGCGTGGAAAAGGGGTGGGTGGTGCTGCTCCAGGGCGCCCCTACCGGCCGGTCCGGGGATGGAGCGCGCCGGGCCTGGCCGAGGTCGTGCGGCTCTGCCTGCTCCGGCCCCCCGGCGGGCGGACTCCGGAACTAGGATCACGCCGCTGCTCCGACCTTTCCCGGACTTCGAGGCTGCCCGGGCTCGGGCGCTTGCTCCGGCAGCGGTGCGGGGCAGGAGAGAAGGCGCTCAGGCCCAGCCCCCGCGCCCCCGCGGGGCCCCGCTCACGTGGACTGCCAGGGCGGGGGAGCTGAGCCTGGGGGGCGGCGGGCGCTTAGGCGCCGCGGGGCCCTGGACGCGCCCTGCTGGGGACGGGACGGCCCTGCAGTTTCCTCGCCACCGCTTGACTCACCCTCTGGCCGCAGCCCAGCCTGGCGGGATCGCTTCGAGGCGCTGGCTGCCTGGATTGTGCTGCCCGGCCGCCCCCTGCCCTGCGACCTCCCGCAGGTTTGCGGGCGGGCGTTGGCGGGGGTCCGTACGCGGGCCTGCCTGTGTGCACACGTGTGCCTGCTCCCCGCACGTGGGGAAAGCGCAGTTCTGGAGGGGCGTGTGCCCAAATGTGGGCCATGCACGTACGTGCAGGCACGAGTTTGCATGCGTGGCGGCGGCCTCTGTCAGCCTGCCGGAGTGCACGTGCACCCCGGCGCCGCCGGGCCAGGCGTGGGGGCACCCGGAAGCCTGTGAGGTCGCGTGCGGCGGCAGCCCCAAAGCTAGGTCGGCTGTGGGCCGGGACCAGCGTTGCGGAGCCAGGGTGGGGGGAGGGGAAGGCCGGTCCCGTGAACCTTCCTCCTCCCCTAGCGACCCACTTCCCTCCTCCTGTAGAGACTGGGAGCTGCCCCAGGTTGGGTTGTAGCCTCCGGAGGGCCCAGGGCCTTACCCAGGGGCAAATGAGAATATTGTGGAGGGGGCTTGATCCAGCCCTCCGAGGGAGTCCAGATGTTGATGTCCACAGCTGGGTAGGAATCTCTTCTTGGTGTTTCCTCCGTCTGTCTAGGAGGTGGAAATGGGAATTGGGCCACCGAGCTGTTTGCTTCCCCTGCTGCGTAGGGCAGGGATGGCACAGCAGCGGTGGGCTCTCCTGCCCTGGGCCCTGGCTAGGGTTGGAGTTGGGTTGAGAGGATCAACAGAGCTGGCCCCTCAGGGTGGCATGACCCCTGCTCCTCAGGGTTCTGTCCCCTCCCAGCGCTCTGTGGCCTGCGTTGTATTGTGTCAGGGAAGGAGACACCTCCAGCTTGCCCTACTGCCTTGAGTGAGAAGGGACTCCATTTGAGGGAATGTATCCTGGGCTCTCAGTCCCCTACTGGCTTGAAGTAAGGCCATCCTCTACCCCTCCTAGACTCATGCTGGCCCCCTGGAGCCCTATCCCTCCCAGAAAGACTCCTGAGGCAGAGTCCCCATTGGGGTCTCAGAAAGGCTCCAGGGCAAAGGGCACACTATGGGCGGAGCCCAGGGGAGAAGGACTCCTGAGGCTTGGGGGGTGGGGAGTATGGAGCAGGCTCCAGGGAGCATGTCAGGGGGAGGTGAGACTAGAGCCAGCACTTAATTAATCTAGGGCTCCCCAAGGGCAGAGGGGGAGCTCAGCACCCCCAAAACCATATAACCCCTTCATGCCCAGCTGCTGTGGAGCAGGGTGGCCACCTTCCTCCCCTGGGATGGAGGTCTCTGTCACCATGGGCACTGCTAAGTGTACTGTTGTCTGTGGCCTCCTGCCCCTCCCCCACCTTCCTGGGAGCATCCCCTCTCCAGGCTGGCCCAAGAAGATGGCCAGGAGATGGGTCATCTTTCTCTCTGAGACTCCTGTCTGGCTTCCTTGGTGCAGTCAGAGTGGGGTGGGGGTGGGCATTGGCCTCCATCCTACCCTTGACTTTTCCTGTACCCGAAGTGTGCTGGTCCAACTCTGAGCCCCTGGCAGTCATTGGCTACCAACCAGACAGAAGGGAGAAGACTGGGAGAGAGAGCTGTTCTTCGTGGTTGGTGATGGAAATCTGTGACACCTGGCCCTTGGCCTAATCACAGCCAAATTGAGCTGATTCAGGGAGCACAGATACACACCCCAACCAACCTGTATGTCCCTGGTGCTGTGCTGTCCTCATGTGCCTTGCAATAACCATCTGCTGCTTGAGGGCTTGGGATGGACATAGGCTCCCCTACCCCTTGTGAGACCTTACTGCTGTCGCCACAGCACCATCTGCTGGACAGTCTTGGCCTTACTGCTGGAGGGGTGGAGCTGGGGTAGGAGGGGGCGTGGCCACCTCTTCTGGCCCTTGGGAGCAAAGGTCTGGTCCTGCCTTTTCTCGTAAGATTAGCAGGTCAGAAAATGAGACCCAGAGCATCACAAGAAATCTGAATACATAGACAATCCCCAGATCCCGCAGAGTGGCTACAGTGGACATCTTGAGATCCTGATGGCATCTTCCAATTGGGGCTTTCATCAGATGAGGAACCTGGTGTGGGTCTCCTCACCTGCACGTGGGGGGGTAGGAGAGCTAAGCTGAGTGATCTGCAGACTGGGCTCTGCAAAGTCAGAAACTCAGGAAGGGGTCTCAGGAGTCATGTGGGGGAAAGAACAGGAGGGGGCTCCTGGAGTGAGGGTGGAGTTTATGTGTAGGTTTGCTGCACAAGAATTCATTAAACAAAGGCTCCTGCAGTTTCAAAAAGAAAAAAGTTGGAGCACTCTGTATCACACAGCTCATGCATTCACTTACTCACTCATTCATGTGGTCTTAACTGAGTGTCTCTTATGTGCCAGGCTCTTGGGTGTGGCACAGCCAACAAGAGCGGCAGCTTCTGTGGCTTGCCTGTGGCCTGTGTTTTGATCGCACCTGCTTCTTTCCCTCTCTCCCAGGTCAGCAGCCAAGTAGCAGGCGCCCAGGAGGGCTTGAGGCCTTCTCAGTGATGGCAGAGAAGCGGCCACTGGAGACCCTGGGCCCTGTGATGTATGGCAAGCTGCCCCGCCTCGAGGCAGACTCGGGGCCTGGACACAGCCTGCCTCCCTCTGCTGGCAACCGGGACCACTGCAGCTACAAAGGCGCTTACTTCTCCTGCCCCATGGGGGGTGCTCCCAAGGCAGGGCCTGAGCAGCTGGCACCCTGGACTCCATATCCACCCTTGTACCCCACCAGCACGGCAGGACC
This sequence comes from Cabassous unicinctus, assembly GCA_029593785.1. NCBI lineage: Eukaryota > Metazoa > Chordata > Mammalia > Cingulata > Chlamyphoridae > Cabassous > Cabassous unicinctus. The sequence goes on from JAQZBX010009160.1 coordinate 5,531, forward strand.
ACCCCTACGGGCAGACCATCTATTGACCAACTGCCTGCTCTACCGCCCACCGGCTGAGGACACGGAGAAGGTACAGGACTCCAGCCCTGTTGAGCTCCTGCCCTTCACTCCGCGGGCTCATTCCTACCCAGGCCCACCACTGGCAGCACCCAAACCTGTCTACCGCAGCCCTCTGTGCTATGGGCTCTCGACTTGCCTGGGAGAAGGGGCAGTGAAGAGGCCACTGGACGTTGACTGGTCGCTGATGACTGCGCCCCTCCTGCCCCCGACTGACCCACCCTGTCCTCTGGCCCCGGCTCCTAACAAGGGCCAGCCCTTGGATGCCTCCTTCCTGCGTGGGGTGCCAGCTGGGGTATCTGGCAAAGACTCCTCGGTGAGCTTCTCCCCCTGCCAGGCATTCTTGGAGAAGTATCGGACCATCCACAGTACGGGTTTTCTGGCCTCTAAGTATGCAGGTCCCTACTCTGGGGACCCTAAGCAGGCGATGCCCGAGGGTCCCCCCAGTCCTTGGACCCCATTGGCCCAACCCTTGGGGCCAGCCTGCCAGGAAGCCATGCCCACGCCCTACCCGCTGCTCCACCCTCCACAGGCTCTGCCTTGCCCTCCAGCCTGTCGCCACCCAGAGAAGCAGGGCAGCTACAGCTCAGTGCTCCCTCTGCAGCCTATGGGAGCCCACAAGGGGGCAGGGTACCCGGCTGGTGGGCTGGGCAGCCCTTACCTGAGGCAGCAGGCAGCCCAGACACCCTACGGGTCCCCAGTGGGGCTGGACGCCTTTTCCTACCCCTCTACCCCGCTCCCAGCACCCTCGCCAGGCCTCAAGCTGGAACTGCCTCTTGCTCCTCGGTGCCCACTGGACTTTGCCCCCCAGGTGCTGGGCTTTCCTCATGCTCGGGATGACCTCTCTCTCTATGGAACATCCCCAGGGCTCGGAGGAACGCCACCTGCCCAGGACAGTGTGCGGGCTGTGCCCCAGCCCGTGCCTGCCAGCCAGCCATGCCTGGAGCCCATGCGGCCCGCAGGGGAGTCAGTGCAGGGAGTGGAGGAGAAGACGTGGCTGCCTAGCTGCAGGAAAGAGCAGCCCCAGCCCCTGCTCGACAAGCACCCCGGGGCACCCATTGTCATCCGAGACAGTCCAGTTCCCCGCACCCCACCTGCACTCCCACCCTGTGCCCAGGAACAGCAGTCCCTCCTGCAGAAAGAGGGTGCAAGGTCACCCAGCTCTCCACCCATGCCAGTTATCGACAATGTCTTCAGCCTGGCCCCCTACCGTGACTATCTGGATGTGCAGGTACCAGATGCCACGTCTGAGCCTGACCCAGTCCCAGCTGCCAGCAAAAGCAAAGACAAAGACTGCCTGGGGACCCTGCCTACCCAGGAGGCCCCCTCAAGGACACACTGTTCACGAAGGGAGGAGGTGGCTCTGGACTTGAGTGTGAAGAAGCCTATGGCAGAGGCTCCCCCCATCAAGGCCTGTAGTCCTGCAAAGCATGCCAAGCCCACTGCAGCCATGGATGTGCCAGGTGTGGGAAACACTGTCGTCTCAGACATGCCAGGTGTGGGAAACACAGTCTCAGCTCTGCCAGGCCTAAAAAAGATAGTCCCGGAAACACCAGGGCTATCTGGGGTGCCAGTGACCTCAGAGGCCACGCCAAGGACCAACTTCCACAGCTCTGTGGCCTTCATGTTCCGAAAATTCAAGATCCTCCGGCCGGCCCCTTTGCCTACAGCTGTAGTTCCATCAGTGCCCACCTTGGCTGCTGCCCCAGTGCAACCTGCACCCAACCCCCAATCGGTGCCCATTGGACTGCAGATTCTCACCCAGCCCTTGCCCATGACATGCTTCAACCTGGCAATGCCCAGCCCTCCAGCCTTAACCGTGACCTCCCCTGTTCCAGCCCCTACCTCGGTCCCTGCTCCGGCCCCTACTCCTGCTCCATCCCCAGCCCCGGCCCCCACCCCAGCTCTGACTCCTGCGCCAGTTCCAGGCCCTGCTCCAGCTTCTGCTCCAGCCTCTACTTCAGCCCCAGCGGACTCCCCTGAGCAACACTTTGCAGGGCTGCACACATCCCTGTGTGATGCCATCTCGGGCTCAGTGGCCCAGTCTCCCCCTGAGAAGCTGCGTGAGTGGCTTGAGACGGCTGGGCCTGGGGGCCGGGCTGCTTGGCAGGACTGCCAGGGCGTGCAGGGGCTGCTGGGCAAGCTACTGTCCCAGCTGCAGAGCTTTCTGTGCACACAGCAGTGCCCCTTTCCCCATGTGGTGCGGGCCGGCGCCATCTTCGTGCCCATCCACCTGGTGAAGGAGCGGCTCTTCCCACGGCTGCCACCTGCCTCCGTGGACCACGTGCTGCAGGAGCATCGTGTGGAGCTGCGGCCCACCACGCTGTCAGAGGAGCGGGTGCTGCGGGAGCGCGCCCTGCACGGCTGCACCTCGCGCATGCTCAAGCTGCTGGCTCTGCGCCAGCTGCCCGACATCTACCCCGACCTGCTGGGCCTGCAGTGGCGTGATTGTGTGCGCCGCCAGCTGGGTGAGCATGGGGCAGTCCCAGTAGCCACCGGAGCTGTGTGAGCGAGTGACAGGTGTGTGAGCTGTGTGAGTAGGTCGGGGGCAGGGGAGCATAATTCCTGGGTCCTGGGCCAAGAACTCATGCCTGGGGGTGGGGGGGCAGCTGGTCTTCCTCAGGTTCTATGGGCCCCCCACCTCTGTACATTCCAGGCACTCCAAACATACAGACTGCTCCATCCCCTTGGAAACCCCCTGGGCCTTCCTTGGTGCGGCACCTTCTGGATTTCCTCCTCCTCTGCTTGTGCTTTCTCGGCATCGCCGGTGCAGGCTTCTGCTCTAGGGTTCCCGGGGCTCTGGCCAGGCCCTCTTTCCTTTGGAGATCATTTCTCGCCTGTGTCTGCGTCCAGCCCAGCCTCCCCTCCCCTCCCCGTTTCTTGAGTTCTGGCCCCAAATAACTCACCGCAGCTGTGTGTCTCTCAGACATCTAACTGGTCCCAAGCCACCCTCCTGAACTTCCCCCTAAACTCCCTTCCCACCCTGGTCTTTTGCATCTCAGTGAAGGGCACCACCACTCACGGCTCCTCGGGCCTCAAACCTGGTAGGGCCCCACCCTGCCATCCTTTGGAGTGTGTTTTTCCTGCCCTCCTAGGCATTTCCTTACACAGAAGTACACTAAGTCAGAGTGGTCGTTGCTTTCCTTGTACTAAATGACATCTACATTGTTCTCCAAGTGGCTCTATGTCCTGGAGAATCCTCTGCATCAGTTCAGGTAGCTCAGCCTCACTCTCGGGAACTGCTGTGCGGTGCTGCGCGGTGCCAGGACTTTGGTAGTGGTGATAGATACCAGCTGTGCTTTCCCTCGTTGCATCTCCCTCATCAGTACACCTGCCGTTGAAGCCCTTGGCCCCTTTGGCCGTCTACCTCCTGCTGTGGTTCCTTCCCCCGGCTTTCCCACCACCAAGCCTTTGTCCAGGGTCCAGGCTGTTTCTCTGCAGGAAGTGTTCCTAGTCCCACCTTCTTCCTGGCATCCTTGTCCTGGGCTCTTACCTGGTCAGGGCTCCAGGTAGGGGTGGAGAAGGAGCTCAAGGCAGTGAGGTGCAGATGAGGAGCTTGGGGGCTGGGTGACCAGCATTCCTGCCCCTGAACACCTAGGGAGTATACTTATTAGGGTGCAGAGAGAATGTTCTATTCCTGAGTGAGAAATAGTGTGGGTGGGTGCCAGAGATCACAGAAAGGCCCCAGTCTAGTCGTTTTCTTACACAGATGAGGTCAAGGCCATCTTTCCTTGACCTACCTGAGAGTCTGGGGTCTGGTAAGAAAGAGCCTGGGGCCAGACTTTTTCTGCCCCTGTCCCCATTCCCTCCCTGAGCTATGGGTCCCCCTCCCATCTATGGGCGCCCACCCTTCTGTTGGTGCCCCAGGCAGTTACTCCCACCTTTGTCTCCCACGGATTCCTGTGCTCCACTGGCAGCCTCCCTTCCAGATAGGTGTGCTCTTGGTTGGGAGCCCCTGCCCATTCTACAGCCTCCTTCCTCTGGGCAATTTTTGCAGAGCTGGGGGTGCTGTGGCAGAGATGATGGCTGCCTCGTGTGGCAGGGCCTCTTGCTCCATGCTTCAGTTTCCCCATCTGTGCAGTGAGGGTTTGGACAGCTTCTCCTGAGTGGTGATTCCTTCGCTACCTGCCCTTGTCAAGTAGAGTTCTGATGTCATCCGAGGGCAGACAGATCCTTTTGGCTTGGACGTTCTGGCCAGCGGGCCCACATAGGGAAGAGTCCTTGGCAGCTGTGACCCTGCTGGCATATTCCTGGCCTGGGATAGGCAGCACCGCTGGTGTGGGCAGCTTTTAGTTAGGACCAGGAGGTGGAACCTGAGGGTGTGTGGGGTCTGCGGCCTGACTGTGTGTTCATTCTCCAGGTGACTTTGACACTGAAGCTGGAGCTGTGCCCCCCTCAGAACCTACCACGGCCAGAGATGAGCCAGAGAGCCTAGCCCTGGCTCGGAAGTCACCTGCCCCCAAGGCCAGGAAGCTGGGGAGGAAGCCACCAACTCCTGGCCCAGAGAAGGCAGAGGCAGCCGCTGGGGATGGGTCCCACAGTGCCTCACCCACTCCTGCTGACAGCGCCAGCCCACCCGGCCCCACGCTGAGGGCCCGCTTCCGCAGTCTGCTGGAGACTGCCTGGCTCAATGGCCTGGCACTGCCCACTTGGGGCCACAAGGCCTCAGGACCGGACCGGCCCCCACACCGCCCACAGCTGTTGGGGGCCCAGAACCACCACCTGTAGCATACTGGCCACTACTGTTGTCTGGGGGCCACTCTCCAGGGTCAGGGTGGACAATGCTTGGAGTTTTCCAGCTCTCACCCTGTAGCCCCCCAGGCTGGGCTCAGAGCCCCTGAGCATCTAACTTAGGATCTTTATTAGAAAGGTCTTCCTGACTCTTCCCAAGAGAAAACCTGTGGGCCCTGAAGCCCGGCAGACTTGGTCTGGAGTCTTGGCTCTTCTGTTCGTAGCTGTGTGACCTGGGCAGGTCACTTCACCTCTCTTGAGCCCTCGATTCCCATTTGTAAAATAGGACAACGCAACCTACCTCACAGGGTTGTGGGATGATGCCTGGCACACACCCAGCACAGTCTGGCCTCTGCCTCCCTGCCCGGGACAGGGGCCTTTATCTCAGCCAGGGCCTGGAATATGAGGCTGAGGCCAGCAGAACCTTCCTGTAGAAAGTCTTGTGTCCTAGGACTTGGTAATCTTATGGCGGTACGTTGTGCAGTGTAGGTAACTCACATATTTGCTGGGGTCACAGCCCCTGCGTTTGGGGTTAGGCCCTAACACCCCACCATCATGGAGCTCCCTCGGGGGGCCTGCCCCTTCCCCCCATCCCCACTACTGGTGCAGGGTTACACCCTTGTTCTGGGCCTGCTACTCCCTCCGTTGGGGGGCCCAAGGCCTACCCTGGATTGAGGCCCAAGATGTCCCTGAGATCACCCCCAACCCCATGCGTTATCCTCTGGAAGTTGTGTGTTTTCTGGAAGCCAAGCGGCTGCAGGGACTCTGGGACTGGAAGGGCAGGCTGAACGACAGCTCAGTCCCAGGAGGTCTCTGAAGATACGGAACGGGGACACTGGCACTCCCCAAACCCGAGCTCCATCGGCCAGGCCTGTTGTGGGCTATCTCTAAGCAGTCTGTTGAACTGAGCCAGAGGCCGGCAAACTGGGGTCTCTGGCCTATTTAATGTTTTGTAAGAAGGCCGTGGGCCCTGGAGGCAGGCCATTAAAGCATTTGGGTTCTTTTTGAACTTGGGCCCAGGCTGTGTGTGTGTTGGGGTGGGGGCTTCGGCTTGTGGGGTTGGTATCACTGCGTGCCTAGCCCTTTGCTCACAGGTTGCAGCTCTCCCTGCTCCCGGCCCAGGCGGCCACTGGGGGTCTCCAGCACAATTGTCCCCCTGGCTCTGGGCATGTAGGCCCTTATCACATACCCCCTGGGCAGCCACTTCCCTGTTCAGGGAAACTCCTTCCTGGGACTCCTGTGGGTCTGTAGGCCACTGCCCTGTGAGAAATATTGATCACATACCCCTCTCCCAGGGCCAAGGATGGTGCCCACCCAGGTCTAGGTGAAACAGAACTGTCACCCCCATCTCAGCTAGTTCAGGAGGTGACTGGGCTTCCCCTTCAGGGCTCCTGTCCTGCTGAACTCCACTCCCCCAGAGGTGTGTCCTTGGCTCTGAGGTGGTTTCCTTAAGGTGGTTTCTCAGTGCAGCGTGTCCTCCAGGCCAGTCCACTAGGGCTCCTCAGGCCTGCCTGTCCTGGTCCTCGTCTCTGTGGGTATGTACTGAGCCCTGCTGTGCTCTCCATCCAGAACCACTCGACAGCTGGAGCCCCACTAACTTGGGCCAGGATTTGAAGTGGCCCTGCTGTCCCCATGCCCCGCCTGCCCATTAACGCCTCAGGAGTTGCCTGGCATGGGATGGGGATGGGCCAGGGGACAGGCAGCTGCCACACATGGAGGTCACAGCAGGGGTAGCCTGGGGAGCGCGGGTGCTGTGGGAACCCAGAAGGGACCTACCCTAGCCTGGGGGTGGGGGTGCCCTGGGGTCTCAGGTGGTGCCTGAACTGGGCCTTGGAGATAAGTAGGAAGACATAAGGAAGGCTGGTGTGAATGTGGTGTGAGGAGGAGCAGCGTGTGCAGAGGCTCAGGTAGAGTTGGAAAAGGGGGTACCTGGGTGTGACACGAGTGCAGGGAGCAAGAAGGGGGAGGGGCACGAGGCCAGGCTGCCAGGCTGGAGGCCCAACACGTTTTTGTTTTTGTTTTTTATAAAGTATTGGGGTAGAAGCTTAGAGTTACCAGGCCATAAAGTGTTAAGTTACTTCCCTCACCAGTCTGTGGCTACATGTTGGAGCAAGACAACACGGTTAATGACTGGTTAAGCCCCACACCTTGGAGATGAGGGGGTCTAGGCCATGTATTTTGAATCACTTGAGGTTACTCTGCCAGAAGGGAAGAGACGGTTGTGACCGGGGAGTCCTCCAAATCCTGGGCTTCCCCAGGTGCTGAGCAGCTGCTCAGTACCCCTGCAGCCTCCTCGACATCAGTGCTGGACTGGACTCCCAGCTTCCTTCTGCCCACACCCGCTACACCCTTGCACCCTGCCAGGCAACTTGCCGGTGGTTACGGAGCACGGGTTCTCAGCACCCGAATCCACCTGTCCACCTGTGGCCCCAGAGGACCTGCAGGGTGCAGAAGCCAGGTTGGAGTGGCTGAGGGCTGCGCCCACCTAGAGGGAGGTGGCTGCCCTCCAGGAGGCTGTGCTGTCCTGGGACCTGGGAGGTCCCAGTCTGGGGGGACTGATTTCCCCCTCCCCCAGCTGCAGCCTGGGGAGAGGCACCTGGCCCTGCCCTGAGAGCTCTAGTCTCCGGTAGGGAATATGATTGTCCTGAGGGGGTCGGGGTGGGGGGACAGGAGTCTGAGGGACACAGTGTACCATACCCTGCTAGCACCCCTCACACGGTTTTTCACAAAGCCTTCTCTGTTCTTTGGTAGGAGCTGAGGGCAAGGAAGGTGTTAGGGAGGGGGGTTGCTGTGAACATGCTGGGTCCCCCACACACACCATTAAGGAAACGAGCAGGACCCACTTCTGCCTTGTTGAATGTGACTCCCCTGGGCCCACAGTTCTCCTGTAAGCACCTGAGGCTCTTGGGCTGGGCCCCACCGAGAACAGGCTTAGGCAGAGTTTGGTAATCATGGTTTCTGAGTCAGATGTCCAGATATCATACTTAATACCAACTACCAACATGCTCCCCCCCCCCTCAGTTTACAGATGGAGAAACAGGCTCAGGAACTTGCTGGTGGGTCACACCAGGTCAGGAGCTGTGTCAAGGCCCAGAGTCAGTTCTGAGGGCTCTTGAGCCAGCCAGGCAGGCCACAACCCCTCTGTCCCTGGCCCTCCTGGGCCCCTCTTGGCTAGCCCAGACCTGCCTTGGCCGGGGCCTCTCTGTCCCAGGTGGCCTGGCTAAGTTAATAAGAGGAAGTAGCTCAGCTGAGGCCCTGAATCCTTCATGTTCCACCTGGCACCTCAGCCCAGTATTAAAAAGCCAAGTGGCCCGGCCAGCTAGCCTTACTGACAGGAGTTAAACTTGTGAGGAGGTGAGACCAGGAGGGGGCAACTCAGTCTAGGCTGTTGTCTTAGAGAAGGGATAGAGTTTGGCCCCCAGACCAGGGCCATGTTGGGATGAGGTTATCAAAAAGCCCTTCCCTGTGGTCACCTTCAGGGGCTCCCTTCCCTGGCTTGTTCCAAGAGGGTGGGGCTGGGTCTCCCCCTAACCTCCGTGGGAGAAACTGGGAGCAGAACAGCCCACCTCTGACATGCTTGAACGTGCCTTTTCTGACCCCACGGTTTTGAAGATGGGAGCAGTGCCTCCAACCCATTGGGCCAGCCCCCCAGCAGAGCCTGCTGCCTCTTCAGGCCCAGCCCCTGCCAAGGAAGTCCCAGGTGGGCGTGAGGGTGAGGAAGGCTGCAGGGGCACTCTGGCTGGCGGGCCCTGGGCCTGGCTGCTGGCTGTTGCCGTCTCTGCTCTCTGGACCTCTTGGGCACCTCTCCCAGCCCCTACTCCCTGGCACCCTCCAAGGGGGAGCCCCCAGTCTAGCCCCACCTTTTGCTTCCAGAGGAGAAAATGGCCCCAGTGCAGGGGAAGGAGCTCTCCTTCTTGGCTGGACATGAGCACCTGGCAGTGGGTGGGCAGGTGGGGGGTTCCTTGGGCACACTGGCTGCTACCTCCATCAGGACCCCATCCCTGGACCTTTTAGCCACTGCCCACTCAAAGGTGCTGCCTGTGTCAGTGGAGCTACCCACATCACCCGAACCAGAATCCTCAGCCTGGTCTGGTCACCGTGCCTCCAGCGCTCCTGCCTCTGTCCTCGAGGGACCCAGGTGCCTGTGTCTCCTTGGTACTCTTAAGAACCTGGGCCTCTTGGAAGGCCCTCCAGAGGCTTCTCTGATTACTAGCCCTGGCAGGGGCTCTCTCTCCTGCTGCTTTCTCCACCAGTCGCCTGATGAAGGCACCTGCTGACTCTTCCTTCTCAAATCGGGATGATAGGGCCAGGGCATGTCCCCCTCTAAACCCTAATTGTAGCCCCAAGCTCCTCTCCTGCCTCTAGTTTAGAGCTTGGAACCCCAAGCCTGGCAACTACTTGTCAAACCCTACAAACCTCCCAGACTGAAGACCCCCTGTCAGAGGGACTGAGGGTTCAGCTTGGGGTCCCACAGATGAGGAACTTGGGGCTGCCGCCAGTCCCTTGTCTGCTGAGGCCTCACCACGCCCCCGCAGTGTCTGCAGCCAGGCCTGGGCTCCCACCTGCCTTGAGTAGCCAGGAGACAGCCTCTACTCAGGGAGGCCTGCGTTCTCCATCAGACATGGGGTCCCCGCCTTCTTTTCCATGAGTTTTGGCACCTCCCCTGTGCTGGAGAACCAGGGTGGTCCTGTTGGGTTATCAGTGCCACCCCTCAGCTTGCCACCTCCTGGCCCTGTGGACATACCAGGACCCCAGCTGCCAGAGGCCAGGCCTTCCCCAGCGCTGCCCACTGCCACCCCTGACAGCTCTTCTAAGCCCAGCAGCCAGCAAGGGCCCCCAGCATCGAGCTGCTTTCCAGCCCAGTGGGTGCTTCTGGGTGCCCAGTCCAGCATGAAGCTTTCTTCTGGACCTGTGAGTGCCTCAGGCTCTTGGCTATCACTGCCTGTCCCATCAGAGCTGGCTTAGATCCTCTGGCCTCGAGCCCCTGGCAGCCTGGTCTCCTCCCATGTCCCTTAGGACTGGTGGGGGGACCTCCCCGGCTCAGCTGCTGCCCCACTCTATACCAGACTTGCTTTCTGTGCACCCCATCAGGTAGCCTCATTCCCCAGGCCCACCCTCCTGATCTGGGCCTTCAACCTCCAGCAGGGCCCAACCCCGCAGAGAAGGTGACTGAGGCTTCTGCAACAATTCCTCTAATGCTGACTTCCCTCCCAGGAACTTCTCTGGAATCTAGTGCCACGGACCTTGGGGTTCACAGCTTAGTCCCCCTTCCCTCTCACCCATGGGGGGCTCTGTGTCCACTAAAGCCCCTGACTGCTGGGGGACCCATACCACGACCTTGGACCAGCCCCCTTCTTCCTGACTGCTGGCCCTTCCACAGCCTGGACACCCGAGCCACCTGGCAAAGGTGTAATGAAGAGGACATTCTTCAGAAGAGAGGCGGCTTGGTGCCAGGCCCTGGCTCACTGGGCTGAGCTGGGCAGCAGAGGCAACTCTGAGGCCCCCTGGGCAGGGGGACTCACAATTCCTGCCATATCCCAGCTGGGTATCCCACCCAGGGGCCTAACTCTCCCTCCCTGGCAGCTGGGACCCCCCCACCCTAGCTCATCTGGGCGGTCGTGTAGATGACTCCAGAAGGCCACAGCCTGGCGTTTCTTTACCCACTTCGGTGCCTGCTTGGGTAGGATGGGCCATGGACTTGGGGGAGACTTCAAGCCCTTCCCTCACTCCCTGGATGGGCAGGTCCCCAGCTCAGGAGCCTGACTGGCAGGATTGGACCACCCCTGCCATGGAGACAGGGCTGAGTAGTCCAGTCCCAGGCCTCTCCTCAAGCAGGGCAACCTCAGGGTCCATCTTTCCAGCTCACTGGCAGGCCCACAGCCCCCATGATGCCCGATGGCCTGTTCCCATCCCCGAGGGGAGTCTGACTCCAGCCCAGACCTGGAACTTGGGTACCTTGGAGTTGGAGGCCACACCTGGCGGGGCAGGTGCCCACACTCCCCCATGCTCCCTCTACAGTTCTGTCTTTCACGCATCACCTACTCTCCACTCCTGATGAACCTGAGCTCTGTCAGCTTCTGCCAGCTCATTGGGGAATCCATGCTGACAGTAAGGAGAATAACAGCGCCATCTGGGTTACAGCCTTAGTAGGAAGAAGCTTGGCTTGGGGCAGAGAGGACTTAAGGCAGAAGGTCCTGGGGCTTGTGCCTTGGTTATGTTCCCCCTTCCCTTGCTCTCAAAGAAGGCAATAGTTTTCTCCATGTCTCCTACCCTGCCCCGAATATGTACAATATGTTCTCTGGTCTCCCCGCTGAAATGTAGCCTGTCTACATCCCTGTGGGATAGAGGGCCATGCTCTGCCTTATGGCCCATGTGGGAGGCAATTACCACTGCTCTGCTCAACAGAGAGGGCAAACGGAGACAGAGAGAGGAAACAGCTCAGCCACAGCTCCAGCTTTTAATGGCAGAGCTGAGACCAGCCCTTCCCTGGATGCTGGTCATGCCCAGTGGGCACAAAGCTCAGAGGGCCCCTGCTCAGGGACTTTTCTCTTCAGATCAGGTGCATGCTGTCTTCCATGCCTGGCTTCCGAGAAATCCAAATAGTCTGTTTCTAATTAGTCATCTTGGTTCTACAGGGTTGGGGTCTTGTCCAGCCTGGTCCCTGCCCACCTTTCCAGCCCCTTCCAGGCCGGGGAGGGCCCTGGCCTCCACTGTGGACCAGTGCCCTGGCTAAGGCCTCTCCTTACCCACTCCCTGCAACCAGGAGTCAGTCTGGGTGCAGAGCCCAGTGGAGAGTCACGGGCGCTCACCAGCACGTGGACACCTACTTCTCCTGGCATGCGGACCTGACCTCACTCGGTTCTAACAGCGAGTGGGAGGTGCCCGCTGCCCACCAGAACGTTCCCACCCCCAAGGTTCCCGGGCAGGCCTTGTGAGGATAGCTTTTACCTGCCCCTCTGGCTGCTCTAAGGCCCAGCACAAACTTTCTCTGCTCCCCAAGAACCTTTTCCTGAAGGGTCTTATCCTCCCCTCACACCCCCTCACTCCAGAGCTTTTGGTGGGGGGTGGGATGAGGGTTGAGCCTGTATTGCCAGCCTGGCAGACGTTGTCCCTAGTGTCAGGTCCCAGGGGACTGATTGCACAGGGGTCTAGACTAGGACCCAGAAAGCTGTAATTCCTTCATACAATGCCCAGGCCAAGCCTGACTTTCTAGGGCAGGCCAGAGGCCTGTTTCCTCTGGTCTTGGGCTCTCCTGGGAACTTATGGTTGCTCTTGCTTGCTCAATTTGACTTTCAAGGCAATATTGGCATCCCCATTAGACAGAAGGGAAGCCTGAGGTCTAGCACGGGACTTGTTTCAGGTCATCGTGGCCATGATCTTGGCCCGGGTTGGCATGGTGGCCTTGATCAACATCTTTCCCAGACTTGGTGCCCCACAGAGTACACCTTGGAGTGCCTGGTGCCTGAGAAGCTGGCCATCACCTTTGTGATCCCTGAGATCAGCTTCCTGTCCATGATAAGGACCAAACGAAAGCTGCTGAACAATCTGAGTAAGCTGGTGCTGGCCTTCTGCTGCCCACAGCCTCTGAGCGGGCAGGGATGTCATTCTTTGGTAGCACAGAGGTGGGGAGCAGAACCACAAGGACTGGGAGTCCAAGTGCCAAGGTCCCCTAGGCTGTCCTCTCTGGCCTTTTCCACAGATAGCTCTGGGCTTGAAAGTTGGGTCCTCTTAACCTGGCCCTACCCCTGTGACTCCTCCCCCCTGACCCCAAGAGAAAGATCACCATGTAGGTAAGAAGCAGGACCTTGGCTCTTCCTTACCCAGCTGCAGCCTCTCCCCACCAGGTGGTAGAGTACCTGGGCAGGCTGTAGCCTCTGGAAGACTTCACCTTCCTTCATATCATATCTCGTAAGGGATGGGAAGCCAGCTTGGGGTGGTGGCAATAGGGAGGGCTCTGGGGTCTCCCAGCCCTACCTTCCCTGCCAACCCTTCTTGCATTTGGGTGGGTGGGGTATCTGGGTTGCAGCCTGAGTGGGTTAGGCCAGACCAGGCATTCCCCAGGTCCCTAACCTTGCCTGGGCAGTATGCTGCCATGCCCAGCTTCTCTCATGTCCTTCCTCATCCTGCAGCCAGGGGACCTTGAGTCCACCTGCCTGGAGGTCTTTGGGCCTCCCTGGACCATCCAGGGCTCAGCCAATCCTTTCTCTTTCTGCCTCTCTCTTGCTATCCATATAGCTGCCCTTACCAAGGTAGGCTTGGGCTACCTCAGTTTCTCCCTGGAGCCCTTGGTCCTGCCCACTTCTTCTGGCATCTGGGTGGATGCCTCAGCCTGCAACTCCCGGCCCCAGGACCTGTGGATCTTTCTGTCCTGGGTGAATCTTCTT
>JAQZBX010009160.1:28065-46828 GCA_029593785.1 Cabassous unicinctus
TTTTTTTTTAAAGATTTATTTATTTATTCATTTATCCCCCCTTTGCTGCTTGTGTTTGCTGTGTCCATTTGCTGTGTGTTTTTTCTGTGTCTGCTTATCTCCCCCTTGCTGTGAGGTCTTGCTGCATCAGCCCACGGCGCTGCGCGGGCCGGCCTGCCCTCACAAGGAGGCCCCGGGAAGCGAACCCGGGGCCTCCTATATGGTAAACGGGAGCTCTATCGATTGAGTCACATCCGCTTCCCACCCCCAACACTTCTTTGCAGTACCAGCCGCACCTACCCTAACCCTATGCCCACCCCCCATCACCTCCGGCCTGGCCTCTGCAATGGCCTCCTCACTGATCACCTGCCCAAGCCATGCTCCACACAGAAGCCAGAGATAACCCGCCAGTCACCCTGCACTGAAGACCCAAGGGTGGCTCCTGCATCCCCACCCCCTCTCCAGGGAGCAGCCGCTTTCCTAGGCTTTTCCCCCTTTGCTGTCTGGTTTCTTGAAAATTGCTCTCCAATGTCCCTGCTCTGATGCCCACACCCTCTCACCCAGGTCCAGATTCCCACCTCCCTCACCTGGATGACGGTCCTTTCCTCCTAACCCATCTCCTGGCCTCCCCTCCCTCCCCCTGCCCCAGCTCTTCTCCATACAGCCCCTCTTGTCTAAGACCCTCTGCCTCTGCCCTCTCTAACCAACTTTCCACCTCAGGATCCTCGCACCTGCTGTTCCCTCTGCCAAGAAAGCCTTTCCCCGTTTCATCTGACTACCTCCTCCCTATTCCTGTTCAAATCCCCCTTTCTCAGAAAGCTGTTCTCTGGGCAACCCCCACCCCTGGCAATCTAAATCAAGTCCTCCTCTTGTCTGCTGTACTTCTTTGCATAGTCTACCTGATTAGCATTACATCTGGATTGTCTGGGCCTTTGTTTTCTGTTTGTCTCCTCCCCCAGACTGCAGGCTCCCTGAGGGAGGAAGCTGTTTGCTCTGCTCACTGTTGTGCCCCAGCCCTTGGCACAGTGCCTGGTGCAGTTGGCATTTGATTAGTTGTAGGAACACATGAATTAGTTGAATGAAGGAATGACTGACTGACTGAGCTAATGGACAGACAATCCGAGTCCTCCTGGACAATAGGCAAGAAATGGTGCTTCCTGGCCAGGGCATCTTCTCTGTCTGAAGCTCTAGACCTGAGGCAGGAGCTAGCTTCGGTTTTGGCTGCAGGAACTCCATCCTCTGCCGACTTCGTGAGGGGTGAGGGCCTGCCGGTCTCTGGGGTGCTTTGCCACCTAGACACACCTTGAGCTTCCTCTCTAATGCCCTGATGGAAGGAGTCTCCACCTCTGGAAGAGTTTTCTTTCCACAGCCACTCCTCAGATGTCTCCTGCTGGGTGTCCCTCAGGGGACAGGGCCTCAATTTTCTACTTAGAATTCCATCTCCCACCTCCTACCCAAGGAGAAGCACACACATAGGGGGTGCTCATTCATTCACTCATTCGTCTGTTCAGCACTCCTAGAGCCCCTGTGCATGGTCCAGCTCTGTGCCCCGCTGCTCTCTGGGGGCCCGTGGGTGGGTGGGGGCGGCAGGCTGGGGCAGGATGGTGCAGGCAAGGCAGCGGACAGCACGGGGGTACCAGCTGCGCCAGGGTAGGGATCTGAGTCATTAGGGGAGGAGTGTCCGAGGAGACAGGGTGAGCTGGTCTGGCGTGAAAGACCAGCATGTGCCATGGTCTGATAGGGTCTGGCATGGCCAGAAAGTAAGTGGGGGCAGGCCGGGGTCAGCACTAGGCTGCTGAGCACCTGAGCTGGTGGAGGTGGTGACGCTTACCTGCTGTCGGATGTTCTTACTCAGCAGCTGGTGCTCCAGGGAATCAGGGTTCCAGAGAGCCACTGAGAAGGCGTCACTGGTGATTCTGAAGGTCACAGAGCGGATCACACGACTGGGTCCTGGCAAGGAAGGTGCTGAGTCCTGCAGGGAGACAGCCTGGCCCGGATGGGGGATGTCAGGGGTGGGGGACTCTGGGACACTCGGGGAGCCGGAGGTAGATGAGGCCAAAGGAAGGCTGGAGGAGTATCTGAAGGAGTGGGCAGCCACGGGATCTGGGTGGGTAGGGACCACCGACCCAAGCTGGAGTGTCCCTGGAAGTGTGGCTGGCTCTGCCACCGCCGAGGATGGCAGAAGATGGGCAGGTGGGGAGCTGGAGACATTGATTGCAGATGATGGAGGTGGTGCTAGAGATGGGGGGGAGGATGGGAGCAACACTGGTGAGGATGGTGGTGGTGATTGGGAAGATGGTGCCGTTGAGGGCACTGATATTAAAGGGGCACTGGCCCCTCGGCCTCCACTGGAAGCCACAGCATCGCTGGCTGACCCTGAGCCCATGACGAGGCCTCCAGCTGGCTGCTGGCCTGGTCTCAGGGTGGCGGATATCCTCCCCGAGGTTGCAGAGACAGAAGCACGGACTGACAAGGATGACCCAGTGGCCTCGTTGGACTTTTGCCTGACCGTGAGATGCCTTGGACCAGGAGAAGCTTGTGATGGTGCCATGGCAACAATCTCTGGAGATCCAGGGGCCGACATCTTCTCTGCATGTCCAGTAGTTGCCAAAGGGGCCGGCTGGTCCAAGTGGGGATCCAAGGCCACGGACAAAGGCAGATGATGATCCTGGTCCCCAGATGCCTCTGGGGAAAAAGCTGCTGCCCCCGTGCTGGGAGCCCACCCTGCCTTCTCAGCCAAGGAAGAGGCTCCAGCAGAGGCCACCACCAAGAGGGGGTTTACCGACTGGTGCACCTTCTCGCCGCCACCTAGCAAACCAGACGTGTCAGGATCCAAGGAAAGAAGGGACAGGGCAGATGCTGAGACCACCAGGAAAGCTGCAAACCAGGAGAGACCTGGTCTGTCAGCCACCCAGGGGGCTGGGATTACACTACAGCCCCTCAGACACCTTGCCCTCCCTGCCACCTCCTCATTTAGGGGCCTGAAGAGATCCGAGCCCTGGCCCCAGCCCTGCTCCCAAACCACTGAGTTACCCAGGTAAGTCACCTCTTGTCTGATCCTAGCCCACCAGAGCTGGGGGGTCCTGGGAGGATAAAGGTCATGCCTTAAGGGTTGCCTTTTCTCCTCCCTTCCCAGCCCCACCCATTGCAGCCTCCATCCTCAAGGGGAGTCTTCTCAGCCTCCAGAGCTCACAGGGAGAATGTTCTCTCCAGGCCTCAGGCCCTGGACTGGTCTGGTCAGATGACCCGGGAGGCCCAAGACAGCCTGTGGGTGCAGGGAGGCACTGCCGCTCCTCCATGATGGAAAAGGCCATTACCTCATCACATTCCCAGAGCCCAAGAGGCTTCCTGAGGACAGGATGGGAAGATGGGGGTGGAGGATGGGGGGAGGTGATAGGCAGAGGTTCTGTGAAAGCCTGGAGGTTAAAACTGTACCCATCTACAAGTGTGCACTGAGCCCCAGGGGAGCCTGCTCTGTGCCAGGTCACCCCAAGTGGGTGACCCTGAAGGAGATGGGCACTGCCCTTAGGGAGCTCCCAGCCCTTGGGACTGAGAGGGGACCTGGCCCTGCCTCGGGACTCTGCAGGCTGTCTGAGGCTAGACTCACATGAGGACAAAGAAGGTCAGCCCTGACATGGAAGCCACAGGAGTTCACTGAGGGGACCCCCAGCCCTCAGGTGAGTAGGTGGGGACTGGAAAAGAATCCCCAGGCCACCCCCACTCCCTTACCAAGCAGGAGCATTCCGGCAGCCGGAAACCATTGCTTGCCCATGCTGGAGGTTCCTGCTCAGGCTTCCGAGCTCCAGAGATGTCCAGCTCAGATCTCCCTTCAAGAAAGGACCCGTTGCCCAGCTGTGAGTTGTGGTGAGCTGACCGCCTCCAGCCCTTCCCTGAGCTGCTTCTGACCTGGCCCCTTTCCACCTTTCTGCCCCTGCAGCTCAGGCGCAAGCCTCAGCCGCCCAGACTTGCCAAGTGACCTCCAGCAAAGTGGCCTTCCTCCTTTGGGGCTCCAGACTCTCAGCTGAATGGCGGTGCTGTGTGTCTGCCCCACAGCCCTGCAGCAGAAGGCCCCGAAAACACGCTGGGGAAGAGCTGAGAGTCCTGTTCAGTCTCCTGAGCAATGTGAGGCACTCTTTGTGGAGGTGCTGGGGGTTGGTGATGATCCTGGTGATGGGGGGTGTTGGTGGTGGGGGTGATGTAATGTTCGCGGAGGTCCTGGAGGTGGTGGGAATTCTGTTTGTGTCCAGGTGGGATGGGGCTAGGTGGAGTGGTAGTGAGGGGTAATACTAAAAACCCACCTCATCTCCTGCCCCAGCTCCTGTCCCAGTTTGGTTCCCACTCGCAGTCCACCAAGCTGGGCGGGGGCTTTGGAGGAGGGCAGATCAGGAGAGAGCAGCCCCTTCCCCACCCCACACTGGGCTCATGTTGGATCCTGGGCAGAGATCCAGACTGGTGTTGGTGGGTGTGGAGGTGAGTGGCCTTTGGGTAGAGGGGTCCTTCCCAGATCTCTCTCCCTGCCAAAAGGGGGAGCAGACCTAGAATGCTGTGGTGTCTCTGACAAGAGTCTCTTCCCAGTGGTGTGGTCTCCAAGAGCTTCTTCCTGGCTCTTGCTGCAGCAGGAGCAGCAGTCCTCGCCCGCCCCTGCTTCCTCTCATCCCCTTTCCCTCCCCTGAGATAAACAAGAGAAGGGCTGGAGTAGCCTGAAGAGCTTAGGGCTGCTGCGGGGCAGGAAGTGCAGGAGGCGGCTGCCTCATCCCCGGCTGGGGTCTCACACCCAGCTCCGTCCCCTCACCACCTTGGGGGCCCTAGGAAATTTTCAGCTCTTTCAAAGCCTCTCCCACCAAGGGTCCCAGTCTCTGTGTGACCCTGCAGGGAGGGCCAGGAACTTGCCCCAGGTCACTCAGGCCAAGCAGGCCCCAGAGCCCCCCCTACGGAGGAGATTATCCCCAGGGAACCTTCACAGCAGGACATCAGACCGCTGCCCACCCCCAGCAGCCCCTTAACCACACCTAGCCCCTTCCATTTGGACATACCCCGTCCTTCCCCACTCCCCCAATCTGCTCTCCTTCCCAGTTGGAGATGTTTTCTACAAAAATAAATAAATAAAAAACCCTCTAACCCCTCCCCAAGCATCACACAAACCCAGCCCATTCTTGCCACCATTTAACACCCAACTCCATCTGCTTTGTCAGCCTGCTCTGCTCAGTCTGCAGATCCTGCCATCTGGCCCCTCCTCAGCCCTCTGGCCAGTGGGGCTAGGGAGCTCTATCTTTCCACGGGCCAGGAGGGGAGGCTTTGGCGACGTCTGCCTCCTGTCCTGGTTTCATTGCCTCCCACTATTCCACAAGCCCCCCTGCCGCGAGGACCTGTGCCCCATCCCCCAGTCCAGCCTCCCTTGCCTGTGTTCCGAGGATGCCCAGGTCTCACCTGATGGATCTGTTGCTGCCCAGAAGTCTGTGTCTCCAGAGGTGTCGGTGTCCCACAGAGGAGAGGGTGACAGCAGCAGCAGCACCCTCTGCCCAACCCCTGCCCAGCCTGGCAGGGCCAGCCCCCTCTCCCATGTGCCCCCAGGGAGGGCCAGGAAGATCTGGTTTCTGATGGCTCCCATCCAAGATCCAAGGCGGCCCACACCCTAGGACACGGGGCCCTCATCTCCTGCCCCCTCCGGCACCCTCCAGG
Organism: Cabassous unicinctus; assembly: GCA_029593785.1. Taxonomy (NCBI): domain Eukaryota; kingdom Metazoa; phylum Chordata; class Mammalia; order Cingulata; family Chlamyphoridae; genus Cabassous; species Cabassous unicinctus. Next base: position 33,724 of record JAQZBX010009160.1, read on the forward strand.
CAAGGCTGGACTGGAGCCAAAGCTGGGGGCTGGGCTCTGGCAGACCTAGACCATGGTTTCTTCTAGTGCTGAGGCTGGCTTAGCAACCATGGCAAGAGCAGAGCTACCTGGGATATGATAAGGGTTGAGGGACAGAAACACGCCCAATGGCCACTCCACATCATTGGGCATAGGCTCTGGCTATGGATCAGGCTCCAGTGGTGGGGTGGCAAGGGGAGCCAAGGACACGCTTGCTTTCCCCACCAAAAACTCAAGAACTGGGAATCAGGGTTCAGCCAGTGTCTGGAGTCAGGGCTCAGTCTGTGACAAGTGTCAGGGCTCATTAGGTGACCAGGGCTCAGCATGTGGCCATGTCAGGGCTCAGTGCATGGCCAGGCTCAGGACTTAGTATGTGACCAGGCTCAAGGCTCAGCATGTGGCCAGGCTCAGGCCTCAGTGTGTGACCAGAGTCTGGGCCAATGCATGACCAAGGTCAGGGCTCAGTCTGTGACAGGGCTGGTGCTCAGTGTGGGGCCAGGGACAGGCAAGTCTGGAATTAGAATTCAAGCGGTGGTGATGTCGCACCTCTCATTCTGCTCTTCCCCTGCGCTTCTCATCCGACACACCTGTCTCAACACCTGAACTAAATTGGATGGAAATTCTGGCTCCAGATCAAGAGAGATTTCAAGCAAGAAACTTAAAAAAGATTCACTACCTCCAGATGAGGAAGGGAGTCCAGTGCCAAGGGCTGGACAACATTCCCCTTCTCACGGACTAGCTGCAGCCCTCTCAGCCAGGACCGTCCCTGGCACCCCAGCCGTGGCAGTCCCACCCCTCCTCTGAGCTCCTCAGCCCCTGTGGAACCACAGTATAGCCCCTGACTATACTCTGGCTTTTCCGTGTTAGGGTCCTGCCTCCCACGGTGGGTGGGGAGTAAATCCCTGCCAATACGGCTGGGCCTCCCCCTCCTCCACAGCCCCCTCCCCAGGGCAGAGCCTCCTACCCTCTTCATAGCTTCTTTCCACTTGGCTCTCTGGACAGGAGGAGGGACGCTGCACTGGGGGTCATCCTGTGGCCATAATCCAGCGCCAGAGGAGAGGGTGTGGGGAAGTCCAGAGGGCCCTTGAGAGCAAACAGCAGAGGGCAAGGTGGGACCCCAGGGGAGGAGGGGACAGAGACAGGCCATCCCAGGACCGAGCCAGGCAGACATTTGCCTAGACACACGGGCAACGGATGCACAGCTTTGCCTAGGTAACTTCCAGAAGTAAAGCCTCTCCAACTGTAAGGATTGGGGGCCGGGGGTGGGGGGGTCGGGGGGAGGGCCAGGCTGGGTCTGCCCCTTTCTGGCGCTTTCCCTGGCTCCCAACCCCAGGTCTGGGTGGAGGAGGGCTGGGACGCCGGGCTGACGCTCCCTGGGCTGCCCTCCCTGTGTTTGACCTTTGCAAAGCACCTGCAGGATCCAGGCCTGAAACTCCCCAGCTTTTAAATAGGGACACTGACACCTTGCTCAGTGGGAAGGGGCTGCTGTGACAGTCTGAGTGATCATACGGCTTGACAGGGACGGAACTGGGGACTTCCAGGGGAAGAGGGAGAAGGGGCAGAGAAGCCCGGGACCCTGCACATCCTCTGCTGAATTCTGAATTCTCCATGTGGCATTCGAGGCCTTATCCTCCGGCTCCAGCCCGCTTTGGCGACCTCAGTTCCTGGCCCACCCCCCAGACTGCCCCAGCCTGCCTCCTTTCCTCCCCCAGCCCCTGCCATGCTTGCTGAGGTGGCCACACGCTGGCCCTGAGGAGGGACAGGACAGGCAGCATGAGCAGGGAGACCAAGCACCTTCCCGCCTCATTGGGTTTTCCAGGATGAGGGTGTTCCAGGCAGAAAGAACGGCCTGAGCTAAGTGCCATGGATGAGCTGGGTCAGGTACCCACGGGGGACCAAGGGCCCTGAGAGGAGAGGGAAGCTGACTGGGCCAGGAGTGCTCACGTCCCCATGCCAGTCCCCTCCAGCCACATCCTGGAGTCCTTCAGTTCTCTACTGCAGGGACCCAGCCAGTGCCTCCAGTGGGGAGGGTCTCGCGATACAGCCCTGCCCGCTTACTCAACACCCAGATATCTGGGATGGCACCCCATACCTTCCAGGCAGGTCAGCAGAGTCAGAATCATTCTCTGAGTCCCTGCCTGGAGCTAGGACATGTTGGGGTCCGTGCTGAATTAGGCAGGACAGACCACCCCTCACACTCCTCGCCTGGCTCATGCCCTGCCTCCCCTCTGCCCAGCCTTAGCCCCATCTGTTGTCTGTCCCTGGTCCCTGGGAACAATGATGCTCCAGGCAGGAAAGCTGGACCCAAGCCCAAGACCTGCCCTTTATCTCCAAAGGTGCTAGCCTCTGGTCAGGCACCTGATGCCCACTACTGCCCCTTCTGGGCTTTTCTTGGGCATCTGTCCTGTGCAGCCTCTGGCTGTCCCCTCTCCTTACCAGGCCAGGCTGTGGGTGGTATTGAATGATTTTTTTTTTTTAAAAAGGCAAATCGTGATTCATACAGATAAAAAATAAACACGCGTTAAAAGCTTTATTTAACTCATTAATAATGAGAGAACCAGGCAGATGTTATGACTGGTTCAAAGAAGTCAAGAAAGCATAAATTTATATGGAATAAAGGAACATTGAAATAAATTCACAAATAGATGAAAAACTGGCTTTTTCTATAGGGAATGGGGGACGTCAATTGAACCTCTGTTGGACAATGCATATGTATTTACATATCATTTTACAAGTATTTGTATGTATTGTGAAAAATTTGATTTTTACCCACAATAAAAAAAATAAATAAAATAAAAAGTTAAAATACACAAATTAATAAAATAAAATAAAATTTAAAAAGCTCATAGGCAATGAAAGGCTGGAACCACATAACCAGAAGGGTGTGCTGTAATCAAAGAATGCAGTTTCCCATTGGAGACACCCAGTTTCGTTTTTGCTTTTTTTGTTTTTGTACTTTTTTTCTTATTCTAAATTTCCTTACAGGGTCAGGCTCTTTGAGCTGTGGTGTAGAGGAAGAGGGACTTATTAAGTGCTGGGGTGTTGGGAAAGGCTCCCTGGAGGAGGGCTGAAGGATAGGAGATGGGAGGGCACTAGCAGAGAGCACCAGTTGTCCCCCAATGGCCTCCCCCCACTCTTCATTAGTAATAGTATCACTAATTTTTAGCTGGGCACATGGTGGTCCAGAATAAACACTGTACTTCCCAGCCCCCCTTGCAGGTGGGTGTGGTCATGTGACTTGGTTTGTACAATAAGAAGTAAGTGTCACAAGGGATTTTCGGTATGTGTCCCCAAAAGAAAAAGGTGTTCCCCTTGCTTTTCTCCTTCCTGCCGGCTGGAAGGTCGAGCTCAAGCAGCCCTCTCAGACTGAGAATGGAAGATGGTGGAGCAGCAAGAAAGAAAAGGCCCAGGGCTTAGCCAGCCTCGTGAAGTCATTTTACCAGTTGCAGACTGCCCACCTCCAAGTCTGTTGTGGTGTGAGAGAGAAATAAACTTCTACCTTATTCAAATCACTGTTATTTGGAGTTTTCTGTTCTTCACAGCCTAGCTCAACTCTGACTGAGTTGAGTGGAAGCCAAGCCTGAGCCCTCCCTGCCTCAGCAGAACAGCTCAGCTGGCACGAGCAGAACTCACTAGGCAGAGGCGGCAGGCAGCCAATGGAAAAGACACCCCTTTCAGCCAGCTCACCAAGGAAGGAACTGGAAAAGCTGTGCAGTTTTTACTGTTAGCCATTCCTGTATGCATGGACCTGCTGAAGTAAGACCTTTTTTTTTTTTACTTTATTTTTGTGCATTTAATAATTGAAAATATAAACAATTAAAAACTAACAAGTAAACACAGATGAATAAATATATACATTTCTCAATTAATTGTACTGGATACATATGAAATTTTTTTTGAATCATACAATATGTTACACAATATATTTGGTTCATAGTAACACATTCATACAGTATTTGTCCTTTTGTGTCTGGCTTGCTTCGCTCAACCTAATGTCCTCCAGGTTCATCCATGTTGTCATATGCTTTACAACTTCATTTCTTCTTACAGCTGCATAATATTCCATCGTGTGAAGAGACCACAGTTTGTTTATCCATTCATCTGTTGATGGACACCTGGGTTGCTTCCAACTTTTGGCAATGGTGAATAATGCTGCTATGAATATCCGGTGTGCAGATGTCTGTTCATGTCACTGCTCTCAGTTCTTCTGGGTATATACCCAGTAGTGGTAATGCAGAGTCATGTGGCAAGTCTATATTCAACTTCTTAGGAACTGCCAAACAGTGCTCCACTGTGGCTGTACCATTCTGCATTCCCACCAACAGTGAAGAAGTGTTCCTATCTCTCCACATCCTCTCCAACACTTGTAGTTCTCTGTCTTTTTAATAGTGGCCATTCTGATAGGTGTTAAATGATATCTTATTGTAGTTTTGATTTGCATTTCCCTAATCATGAGTGGTGATGAGCATTTCTTCATGTGTTTTTTTGCCATTTGTATTTCTTCTTCGGAGAAATGTCTCTTCAAGTCTTTCGCCCATTTTTTAATTGGGTCGTTTGTCTTTTTATTGTTGAGTTATAACATCTCTTTATATATCCTGGATATTAAACCCTTATCAGATATGTGATTTCCAAATATCTTTTCCCGTTGAGCTGGCTGCCTTTTCACCCTTTTGATAAAGTCCTGTGAGGTGCAAAAGTGTTTAATTTTGAGGAGGTCCCATTTATCTATTTTTTCTTTTGTTGCATGTGCTTTGGGTGTAAGGTCCAAGAAACCACCACCTACTACAAGGAAGTAAGACCTTTTGATGAAGTTATTTCAGTTAAAGTGTGGCCCAGATGAACCAGGTTGAGTTTTGTTTTGTTTTTTGTTTTTTAGTCGGTAGCAGGGATTGAACCCAGGACCTCATACATGGGAAGGAGGCACTCAACCACTGAGCTACATCCGCTCTCCCAGGGTTGGGCTTTAATCCCCGTTACTGAAGTCCTTTGTAAGCAGAATGAAAGTCAGACAGAAAAAAAGCCACACAGAGGGAGCAGCCAGAAGCTGAAAGTCAGTGGAACCAGAAAGAGGAGAAACCAGGAGAGGCCACCATGTGCATTGCCATGTGACAGAAAAGAAAAGCCAGACCCAGAATGCCACAGTCTTCTGGGAGAAAGCATCACCTTGATGGCACCTTGATTTTGGACTTCTAGCCTTAAAACCGTGAGCCAACAAATTCCTGGTGTTTAAACCAGCCCATTGCATGGTGTTTGCTTTGGCAGCCAGGAAATTGAAACAGATGTTAAAATTGGAAAACTCCTGCACCAGCACTTGGACAGGATGTGGGCAATGGTGAGGATGAGGATGGTGGAATTAGCTGGATTTTAACTTCCTTAGAAACCTTGAAGAAAGAGAATGACAGGTTTAAGTCTGTCCTCTCAGAGCTTTGTAGGTCAGAAATCCTCTTCTGCAGCTGGAGAACAGAATGGGCTGAAAATCAGATACAGAACTTAATCATCAGGATGGCAGAACTGCAAAGGACACTGCATGATCAGCTGTGATGGGTCTCTTGTGCTAAATTCTGAACCCCTGATAAATGGGGATAAATCCTGACATCTGGTAGGGGGAAATTTGAGTGGCTAGACCTGAGAACCTTGAACTTCCAGTTTTCCCTGATTGCTCTGGGCTAGAAGTAACCTCATCCTCTTGCTCAAGGAGAACAGCTCCCCCGTGCCTGGAATCTAGGCAAAGTGTTGATCTTAGGTGGATGCCTTACATGATGGTGATGTGTGCTCTCCTAATTGCCTCCCACATTGCCCCCAGACCAATATCAGGGGTCAGTTCTCAGCATAGTCCAAGATAAGTACAATCCTGCCCTAGGTAAAATAATTTATTCATCAAAGTAGTTGCAAGAACTGGCAGACATGTATTGGCAGAAGCTGGGGAAGGAGGTGTAGGAGAAGACCAGAGGTAGAATAAAAGGCTGAATACATGAAAATTGTTGATCTGGGAGCACTGTCCTCTGATTAAGGAGCTAACGTCTTGGCCAGGACCCCTGGAGCTCTAACATACTGCTGGAATTGCTCCTTGAAACTTGGACATGACAATTGCTGCAGTAAATTAGATGCAGATATATAACTGCTTTCCCAGAGCATTGAGGAGGAAGTCAGAAGGTTAGGAGAGGTAGGAAAGTTAGAATATTTGTATTATATGGAAGCAGAGAACACACCACTTGACTATGTTCCATTGGAGGGCTCAGAGGAACTCCCTTCTCTAAGCTAATAAGGAGGGCACTGGGAAGGGGGTAGCCAAATCTTTGACAGACTCAGTGGCACTATCTCCTGTAGGCCAGGAAGACAGTAGGGGATGCTGCCATGAGACTAGTGTCATTGGGAACCATAGGATCCCAGAAGAGCAGGTGGGGGCACCTAACAAGGGACAAGGGGGATGTCATTAACTTAACTGGCAGCAAGGCTGGAATTATGCTGTGACCTGCAGGAATTGGTGGTGATAGCTAAAAACTTATAGTATTTTCGGGATGAGTTACATGGACAGTTGGCTAGAGTATTGCTTGACTTAACATGATCAGAACAAAACAAAACAACAGCAGCAAAACAAAAACAAGCACTGGCAAGCAGAAGCTGCAATAGGAAATTGCAATCCTTTGCCCAGTTTTCAGACTGACACAATTCTGGTAACTAAAGCCCACTGATAGTAGGGGAGGATGGGGTTCTTGAGAAAAGATCCTACAACATTACTACAAGTATATTTAATAAATATGACCTCAATCCTCATCCAAAGGGATCTGGGGTCATCTACCAGAATAATTGCATCTGAGAAAAGGTACTATCCAAATGTTTTGAGGGCTAGTAATATAGGATCAGAGCATACCCTGACACCATGAGATCCAAAATGCCATCAGGACCCTTCCAGTAAGAGTGGGGTCATGTGGAAGCCACTTGATGAATGGAGCCCTGGCCAAAGTCGATCTCACAATGGACCCAGTGGGGCCACAGGTCCACCCTGTTGTCATTTCTCTGGTTCCTATGTACATAACTGGCATGAGTGTACTTAGAAGCTAACAGAGCTCTCATGTTTATTTCCTGACCTATGAATATGAGCCACTATAGTAGGAAGAGCCAAGTGAAAGTCTCTGAAACTGCCCCCTTCCCCACTGCCAGGATAGTAAATCAGGAGCAGTGCAGGATTCCAGGTAGAATTTCAGAGATTATTTCCCCCCTCAAAGACTTAAAAGTTGCAGAGGATGGTGATGCCCATTAGGTCCCCATTTAATTTGCTTGTACGACCCCTGCAAAAATCACAAATCGCATGGATCATGGTGGGTGACCATAAATTGAGCCAAATAGTAGCCCCTGTGACGGTTAGGCTCCTGTGTCAACTTGGTCAAGTAATGGTGCCCAGTTGTTTGGTCAAGCAAACAGTAGGCTAATTGTAATACAAGGGCATTTCATGGACTTTTAATCACCCGTGAGTCATAGAAGACTAGTTACATCTAGTCTTCAGCAATTGAGTGACGTCTCATCGATCAGTTGAAGACCTTAAAAGGAAATGTGATTTCACCATTCAGAGAGAGAATCCCCATCACTACTTCAGACAGCCAGCATCTCCTGGAAAACTCATTGAGAACCTTCATCGGAGTCCCTGGCTTACAGCCTGCCCTATGGAATTTGGACTTGTATATCCCCATGGTCGCATTAGACAATTTCATAAAATCTCATACTATTTACAGATAGCTCCTGTCCATTCTGTTTCCCCAGAGAACCCTGACTAATACACTCCAATTGCACCTGCTAAGACAGTTGTAGTATCTAGCAGGAAGAGATTGACATAGCCTCTGGTAGGTATTATGCAGCTGTTTATCTAGTGACTGTTTTCTTTTCAATCCCTGTTATTAAGTAAGATCAAAAGCAGCTTGTGTTTGCAGGAGAAGCAGTGTGGATTTACCATCTTACCGCCCAGACCAACGTGGACTCTCCTGCTCTGTCACAGTACAGTGTGCAGAGAACTAAACTGCCTTTGGCACTTTGCAAAATAGCACAGCGGTCCATTATTTTGATAATATTGTGCTGATCAGACATGAATAATGTCTTAGTTTGCCAGGGCTGCTGTAACAAATACCACACACCAGCTGGCTTAAACAAGACTTTATTGCCTCAGTTTTGGATGCTGGAAGTACCAAATCAAGGGGTCAGCAGGCCGTGCTTTCTCTCTGAAGTCTGTAATGTTCTGGTGGTAGCTTGCTGGCAGTTCAGAACTCAGTCTCTGCCTCTGTCACATGGCCATCTCTCTGCTTCTGTCTCCGACTCAGATGTCTGTCTGGGTTTCTGTCTATTTTACATTCCTACCAGCAATGTCTGAGAAATCTAGTTTTGTCCGCATCCTCACCAGTATTTGGTATTATCACTATTTTTAATTTTAGCAATTCTAGTAGCTATGCAGTGATTTCTTATGCTGGCCTTAATTTGCATCTCCCTAATGGCTAGTGATGTTAAACATCTATTCAAGTGCTTTAAATCAGCTCATTTTAAAAATGTAAGTGTTTTAGTTTCCCAGCTATTAAATACCAGGGAAGCGGATGTGGCTCAAGGATTGAGCTCTTACCTATCACATGGGAGGTCTTGGGTTTGGTTCCCAGTGCCTCCTGGAGAAGACGAGTGAGACAGTGAGCTGGCATGATGGGCTGGCACGATGGGCTGGTGAGGCGAGTTGACGCAACAAAGGAGACACAAAAAGGAAACACAATGAGAGAGACAACAAAGCAGGGAGTGGAGGTAGCTCAAGCGACTGAGTGCCTCTCTCCCACATGAGGTCCCAGGTTCAGTTCCTGGTGCCTCCTAAAGAGAAGAGCAGACACAGAGAGTACACAGCGAATGCAAACAATGGGACGGGGGGTGGGGGAGGGGAATGAATAAAATAAATCTTTATTTAAAAAATACCATAGAATGGGTTGGCTTAAACAACTGGAATGTATTGGAACATGGTTTTGAGCCTAGAAGTCCAAAATTGAGGCATCAGCAAGGCGATGCTCTCTCCCCCAAAGATTAGTGTTCTGTGGCTGGCTGACAGCAATCTTTGGCCCTTGGCTTTCCTGCCACATGGCAATGAATATAGTGACATCTTCTCCTTTCTCTTCCAGGTTCTGTTGACTTCCAGCTTCTTGCTTCCCATGACTTTTTCCTCCATGTCTGAATTTCATTCTGTTTAAAAAGGACTTCAGTAATCCAGATTAACTAAAAATAACATTTTCAAAACTTACTATTTACAATGGATTCACACTCACAAGAATGGATTAAGAATAAGAACTTGTTTTTCTGGGGTACATAACTCAATCCCCAACAATAAGTAAATGTATTTAAAAAGGAAACTTTCATTAATGGCTCCCAAAGTGTGGTTCTTGGGCCAGCAGCATCAGTATCACCAGAGACATTGTTAAGATGTCTTAACATTGTACAAACTGTCACAAGCATACTGAATCAGAAACTTTGAGGGGTTGTTAATCTGTAATCAGGTGATTCTGATATACCATAAATGGAAAAATCAGTATCATTTACTGTAATAGAAGGTAACTGTAAAAATAAATGCATCTACAATAAATGCATCTGTATACCACCTAAAATAATCTTGTCTCCCCCAAGGTTTGCACACCCCACTTTGGGCAGGGCTCCTTTGCAGCCCACCTCTAGGGGCTTCATTCACACAGATTATGACATGAATGGTCCTCCCCCCAAAGGTGTGCAATGCGCAACGTAGGCAGATTTATGTGGCGGTTCTGACTTTGGGAAACATTGTTCTCGTTCTACCCACACCCCTTCCCACCCTTAACTTCACCAAGAAAACAGACTCTGAGGAGGGTAGAGACTTGCCCAAGGTCCCCCAGCAACATGGCTAGATTCCTCTTCCAGTGCTCACACCTCTGCTGGGACGTCAGGGACAGGGCCATCACAATTCCAAACCTGTTCAAAGCGTGCACCTATTCACTGCCGAGTGAAAAATCAGGTTCCAAAACAGAATACAGGGTAGGATATCATTTTGTGAAGCTTACATATACAGTTGCATATGCATGTGAAAAAATCTGAAAGGACTGTGAGAACCATTATTTGGGGAAGGAGAAGAGGTTTATTGATTTTTTTGCTGGTTCTGTTAGCTTCTCTGTATTTTGTGATTTTTTTTTTTTACAATAACCGTGTTTAGTTGTATAATTAAAATGTATTAAATGTAATTTAGAAAATCAACATGAAGCCTTTCCCTGTGATCCAGCCAGGGCCTACCATTGGCAGGGTCAGGAAGCCTCCCAGAAAGAGCCAGTCCTGTCCCCGCCCCAGTTTCACGCCCTCAGCCTTTGCCCATGCCTGGACTCCCTGACCCTATGGTGGCCTCCTCCCTCCTGCACATTCGCATCCGTCATCACCTCCTGCAGTCCTCTGCCAGGACCCCCAGCCCTGGAGCCCAACAGACCAGAGGCCATTTCGTGGTCTAAGGGTCTCTCCCATCTGTCTCTAAACAGACTTTTTTGATCCATCAGCCTGGCCTGGCAAAAAAGGGTGACCAGTGGATGTTTGGCGAGTGAGTGAATGAATGAATGAATGAATGAGGAACAAATCCCTGGAAAGGGGATTTGCTAAAGCCCTTCCCCGACAGGTGGTACCAATTCCCCTTTCAGAGGGAAGCCAGGAGTGGGGGGTATAAAGCCCAGGACGGAGGCAGAGTAGGTAGATGTGGGGTTTGTGGTGGGTCTATGTCACCATGGGGGCTCAACTATGGATACCCCCTGGGTGTGCCATGGGTCCACACCTGCCTCACCTGAGCCATGGCTGGGTGGTGTGGGAAGGCACTGCTGGAGGTGTGGGTGCACAGGGGTGGTTTGAGACTGACCCCTGCCCCTCCCTGGACTTTGCCTCCATCTGTGAGACCCCAAGACTGGGTCAGGGTTCTCAAGACCTCCTACCTCTGATCTCCAGCTTTCTCTCAGGCTGGCCTGGGTCCCCCTGCCTGTGAGGTGGGTGGGGCTTGGAGGAGGGGGTGCTCACCTGCACGTCTCTGAACCTCTGCCCCAGGTGGGCCTGGAGAGTCCACTCTACCACAGGTTCTCCACTACACCCCACAGCCTGGCTACAACCCCCTCATCCTCCACAGCCCTGTCTCTGTCCCCTTCTAGTGCCCCCATCATATGTGAGGGGGGACCCTTGGGCTCTGGCTAGGAGAGGAGTGGGGGCTCCTCAAGGCCCGCACCTGGGCATCCTGACCTCATACTCTCTGTGCCGGCAGGACAGCGTGAGCTGCCAGGCCCACCTGGATCCCCTTCAGCTCGCCCTGGCCGGGGAAGAGAAGCTGGTTTTCTCTCTGATTCTCATGAAAGATGAAAAGTGGAGGGTGGGGGATAGATCTGGGAAGGAGTCAAGGAGGAGTGACTTTCCAGGGATTTGGGAGGATTTTTCTGGAACAGAACTTGGTTGGTGAGAGGAAGACAGGTGAGAAGAACAGCAAGGGCAAACATCAGGAGGAGAGACGTGGGACCTGGGGTGATCTGCCCAAGCTGCCTTCCAGCTGAGAACATCCAAGCCCTTCCAGACAGCCATCTTTGCAGCTATGATTACCTCTCTGCATGGCAAGTATACTTCTGTGTCTGTGTGGGGAGACATCTCAAGTGTTGTTCTAATACAAGGGGTTTGTATTAGTCAGCCAAAGGGGAGCTGATGCAAAATACCAGAAATCGTTTGGTTTTTATAAAAGGTATTTATTTGGGGTAGAAGCTTACAGTTACCAGGCCATAAAGCATAAGTTACTTTCCTCACCAAAGTCTATTGCCACGTGTTGGAGCAAAATAGCTGCTGACGTCTGTGAGGGTTAAGGCTTCCTGGGTTCCTCTCTTCCCGGGGCTTGCCTCTCTCCACGCTCAGCTGCTCTGTCTCCACAAGGCCAGCTGTAGACTATTAGGCAAATGACTTCTTTCTCTTCCTGGGGCCTTCTCTCATTCCTCACGACCAAGCTCCTCTGTGTGCTTACTTCCTGGGGCTCCAGCACAAGACTCCAGCATCAAAACTCCAACATCAAAACTCCTCTGCTCTGCCATGCATGCAGGTTTATATGTGAGTCCCTGCCCACCGAGGAGGCAGGGATTCAACGTCCTACTGACGTGGCCCAATCAAAGCCCTAATCATACTTTAATCATGCCCAGTACAGACCAGTTTACAAACATAATCCAATATCTATTTTTGGAATTCATAAATCACATCAAACTGCTACAGGGTTCTTAACCTTTTTTGTTCCACAGACCCCTTTGCCAGTCAGGTGAAAACCACGGACCCCTTACTAAGTCCACACTATACTGTGTATTCTTTAATAAATATATCACACCCGCACCAACATGTCCCCACAAGAATAATGTTTTTTTATTTTATTTTAATTCAAGCTCATGGACCCCTTAAGAACCCTGCCCTAATACTATGTAAATAATACTACACAAAAATATATTGGGCAATATTTCCTTTAATCCTCACACCAACCTGTGAGGGAAATACAATTATCCCATTTCTCACAAATGAGGCAGCTGGTGCTGACTTGTCCAAGGCCACTCAAAACCTTAGGAAGGTGGGCGTTGATCCCAGGCAGTCTTCCTCCAAAGTCCACATTGTGAGGTATCAGACTTACCTGACCAGTCCTCTGCAAGCCATCATGACTAGCTCTGATTTAGGGGAATTACAAGCAATCTTCATGAGCAGCCTCACACGTACATCTCTCTACCTGGTTCTATTTCTGCAGGGCTGAAGAATATGCCTTGTTTTATTTTTCCAGGCTACTGAAATGCACTATACCAGAAATGGGTTGGCTTTTACAGTGGGGATTTATTTGCTTATAAGCTTACAGTTCTGTGAAAATGTCCAAATCAAGGCATCATCAAGTGATGCTTTTTTCCCAAAGACCAGCTGCCAGCGATTCTGGACTCCTCTGTCATATGGCAAGGCACATGCGGTGTCTGCTGGGCTTTCCCTTCTCTTCCTTGCTTCGGTTTCCTGCTTCAGTGGCTTTCTCTCTTTGTCTCTCTCTCCATATTCATCCAGTTTATAAAGGACTCTAGTAATAAGATTA